>WNYC01000050.1:0-267176 GCA_021396375.1 Sporothrix mexicana
ATCTTTATAAACACTTCGGTTTAATCGTTAATTTTTTTTCACTCATTAAAATAAAAAAAAAAAATTTTTCCAAAAAAACCAAAAATTTTAAAATTTTTTTTTTTTTTTTTTTTTTTTTTTTTTTTTTTTTTTTTCAATTCGACTTTCCCATGCAATTCATCGCATTCTTACTTCAGCCTGGTCTCTTTCGTCTCAAATCCCATGTGAGTACTGTCAATTCGGCAGTACCCACATGATATCATCACACAGGTCGCCCTTTCCACCGCAAAATGCCCCGCGTCAACGGAGTCTTGGCTCTGAATTGGCGAGCGACAGGCACGTGAGAGACCTAGGCTCTAGGGGCTTTGCCCATTCTCCGCCAATTGCCGAGGGACCTTCCCACTGAAAGCTCTTGAACTTTGAAAGGACGGGGCACTGTGCCCAAAGAAGGAAGGTCTTAGCAGGCGCATTCCAGGTTCCTTCTTGTTTGTCTCCAACGGCTCCAACTCCAACAACATCTCGTACGATTCTAATCTGCAACTCTTCAACTCATAAGCAGCTTCCGCCACTCACTCCGTCGCTCTGCTTCAAAGCATATCTTACTCACCCCGCCACCAGCTGCCTTGCCTCCCTCACTATCCCGCCATGCCGCCCCGTTTCCGTCTCCCGGCGACACTGCCGGCATATGGACGCCGGGCATCTATTGCATTGCCGAAGACGGTTTCGGCGCCAGCCCTTGCTCCAATTGCTGTTCGACTCACCTCCCGGCCACTTTCATCGTCCTGTCCGCGGCCACAGATTGCTCCCAGCACAACCCGGCACAACTACCCATCGGAGGCACCCTCGGAGCAACCGGACATAAAGACAATGGTCGTACAAGCAACTGAGGATACCCTCAGCATTACCGATCCCAAGAGTCGAAAGACTCAGGTCTTGTGAGTCGTATTAAGCCTTTTGACACTGTGTAATGAGACGACAACAGCTAACATACATAGACCAAACATTTGGCTGAGGTTTGTCAAAGCAAATATCTATCCTTTAACCTCATGGCTGTTGTGCTTTTATTTGCTTGACTCATGAAGCTCACATTTATCACACATCCAGAGACAGCTGCCGCTGCAAAATCTGCGTCAACGCGGACACATCGCAGCGCAACTTTTCCCTAAACGATGTAAGCTGACCAGCTTCCCATCGATTGCAGGCCCAGAGAAAGGCTAACAATATCAGCTCGATAACAGACTCTATGTCAAGAAGGCCGAGCCTACCAAGGAGGGACTGAATGTTGTTTGTAAGTTTTTTTTGTTTCTGTCTCTCTGGCCTGTTCTGGGAAGCTGGTCTAACAAATAAAGGGTCGGGTGACGATCACAGGAGCTTCTACTCGTGGGACTTTTTAAATTTTTACAGAGACAACAGCCACCGGTCTCCAGAACCAGTCAAGTGAGTTTGCATACAGTGGCGAGAATATTCCAAAAAAAAAAAATTATTTGTTTTATTTGTTCTAGAGACGTCCTTCTAACTCAATCTGTAGAACTGAGTTCTGGGGCCGCTCACTCGAGGATAACCTGCCGACAGTCTCTTTTGACGAGGTCATGGACACTTCATCTGACGTGGGCATTGGCAAGCTGACGGCCCTCATTCGCCGCTATGGCATTGTTTTCGTCGAGAACACGCCCTACGACGACCCGATCCACACCAAGCACCTGCTCGAGCGCATTGCGTTTATCCGGGAGACTCATTATGGCGGCTTCTACGACTTTAAGCCCGACCTCGCCATGGCCGACACCGCCTACACCAACCTGGCGCTGCCGTCGCACACGGACACGACGTACTTTACGGAGCCGGCGGGTCTGCAGGCGTTCCACATGCTGTCGCACGAGCCTCCCCCGCCGGTCGAGGGCGAGGACAAGCACAGCAGCGAGCCCGAAACGCTGGGCGGCGAGTCGTCGTTTGTCGACGGCTTCCATGCGGCCGAGATTTTGCGCCGCGACCACCCGGACGCCTTTGATATTCTGTCCAGCTACCGCGTGCCATGGCACGCCAGCGGCAACAAGGGCATCACCATTGCGCCCGATCGGCGGTACCCCGTGCTTGAGTTGCTCAACGACCACGACCGCGAGGTCGCCGGCAGGAACAACAGCACCGGCAACAACAAGGACCGCGTGGACAACCCAAATGCCCGCGTCCACCGCATCCGCTGGAACAACGACGACCGCGGCATCCTGCCCCTGAGCAAAGAGCTCCAGGCCACCGTCAACTGGTACCGGGCGGCCCAAACATGGAACGAGATCCTCCAGACCAGTCAGGTCAAATTGTGGACGCAGCTCCAGCCCGGCAAGCCCGTCATCTTTGACAACTGGCGCGTCCTACACGGCCGCAGAGCTTTCCTCGGCGTGCGCCGCATGTGCGGTGGCTATAGTGAGTTCCCTCCCCCTCCCCTTTGATTTTTGTTTTCATTTTTATTTTTATTTCTCAGGGACGTCTATACTAACTTGACAGCCGCTCGTGATGACTTTATTTCCCGCTGGCGCAACACCAACTATTCACGCGAGGATATTCTCAAGCAGATTGTGGGTTAGGTCGAGCGAATGAAAGAGACAAAAAAATCTCTCAAAATAACTGCAAATACAAAGGCGTGCATCATACTCTGTACATAACAATCTCGGTATTTTGATGTAAACAAGCAAATGAGCCAAAACGGAGATTGACACAGCGAACCAGAGTACAAGTTACACCAAAAATGAGCCTAGCCCTAGCTTTCCAGCGGCACATGAATTGTCTTTAAATGTCTTGTTGAATCGTCCAAATCTCTCAACCTCTCGATATCGCATGTTCGAATAATGTCGCGTGCCGAACCCAATCAGACAAGAGCAAAGCCCTTTTGCGGCCCAATCCGTCTTAGCCAACAGCCGGTAACTTGACACTGTCAGTAGTCTTGTTGTCGAGTTAAAAGTCTCGAATCTCGGACGCGGTCTTTTTGCTGTCTTTTGACATCCGCCGAATCAACGGCTCGCGAAAAGAATCACTGAGCCCCACTTTCTTCCCACTGTCTCCTGTAGGCTGCCCGCCCCTTTCAATCGGGGCATTTATTACACAGCTGGAGAAACCAAGACAGGCACAGATTTGCTACTTAAACTAAAAATACACTGTAAAATTACGATTTAACGCCTTCGGGCCCCTGGTGCGTTCTAGCTCAATCAAGCTTCCTGTTCTTGTGTGCTCTCCTTCTTTGCTTACCTTTTGCACCGTTGGCGCCTTCCATCATCTCAACCTTGCCCCTCCTTTTCCCGCCTGCCACCTCAATATCTGCCCTACCAACAGCCCGGAAATCAAAAGGAACCAGAAAGCCCTCTTCCCTCGCTCCTTCCTCGTGTATGTTGTCCGTCCCCTCGTCATGCTCCAGGTCGATCCGCTGTTTCCCCTACGTCTTACTTTCTTCTCGTGAGCTTCTTGCCTGTGTTGCTCCATAAAAAAGAAAACAAATAAAATCGTCGTAAGGTGCCGGTCGCTCCTGCTGAATGCCCCTAATTTCTGGTAGTCGCCCGCCCTCCTTCTCTCCTTGCCCACTAAGTCGTATTTTCGGTGCACATCAGTCGGACTTGCCTTCCCAAGGTCCTCCCACCCCCATATTATTCCGCAGTTTAGTCCTACTTGCCTACTTTGTAACTTGCCTCCAACGTTTATTACCTCCTCTCCATTTTTCTCGTCTTTCCTACATCTTCACATCATCGACGACTTTTTTCTTTTCTGGCGGGAACCAACACTCCTCAATTCCTCTTTGTTCAGCCACTCCCCTCGACCCGGACCCTCGCCCCGCGCCCCGCTCTTGTGTGTCGACCCTGCCCGAACCCAGCTCAGCTTTAGTAGTTCTTCACCGACAAGACACGAGACGCAGAACCACAGAGAAAGAAGCAAAACAGACTCCTGCAAAAGCAATTTTCCGCCGAGCCTCACCCGCGAAATTCGAGACAAATATAGACCTCGAGGTCAGACCCATACTTGGACTCGACCATCTCTCCAGAGAGACCCTGACGACCACAACGACATTTACGCCCCAGACGACATAATCTCTCGGAACACATCTCGATTGACTTTTCATCTTGGTCTGTCAGTTCAGATCAGATTGACTGATTCGCCGCCTCTCTTCGTCCTCTCCTCTTCTTCTCTTCTCACGCTTCCCTCCTCGCCTCCCCTCCCTCCACACCATGGATCCTGACAGACCGTCCGACGAGGTCCCGGCGCCCTCCGCCTACAACATCCAGGTCGACAATGCCATCCGCGCCATCACCGAGAAGAAGCCCGTCCCGGAGATTGACTTCTCGATCCACACCATGGAGGACGGCACCAGCGTCAGCACGACTGAGCGCGTGTGCAAGGGTGAGAAGCGCAGCCCAGATAGACAGACTCACCCACCTCTGAGGACAGCCAGCTAACTTGACTTTGTCTCTCAGACGTCCAAGCGCCCGCCACATACAAGCCGACCGACGAGCAGTTCTTCCACGACGAGACACACTCCAAGCCCGACATCAACTTCCTCAAGCAGCACTTTTACCGTGAGGGCCGCCTGACCGAGGAGCAGGCCCTGTTCATCCTGCGCAAGGGCACAGAGCTGCTGCGGGCCGAGCCCAACCTGCTCGAGATGGACGCACCCATCACTGTCTGTGGCGACGTCCACGGCCAGTACTACGATCTCATGAAGTTGTTCGAGGTCGGCGGCGACCCGGCCGAGACCCGGTATCTGTTCCTGGGCGACTACGTCGATCGCGGCTACTTTAGTATCGAGTGCGTGCTCTATCTCTGGTCCCTCAAGATCCACTACCCCAAGACGCTGTGGCTTCTGCGCGGCAACCACGAGTGTCGCCATTTGACCGACTACTTCACCTTCAAGCTCGAGTGCCGCCACAAGTACTCGGAGACTGTCTACGACGCCTGCATGGAGTCCTTCTGCTCGCTGCCTCTCGCTGCCGTCATGAACAAGCAGTTCCTGTGTATCCACGGCGGTCTCAGTCCCGAGCTGCACACCCTCGACGACCTCAAGAAGATTGACCGTTTCCGCGAGCCCCCGACCCAGGGCCTCATGTGCGACATCCTGTGGGCCGACCCGCTCGAGGACTTTGGCCAGGAGAAGACGAGCGACTATTTCCTGCACAACCACGTCCGCGGCTGCTCCTACTTCTTCTCGTACCAGGCCGCCTGCGCGTTCCTCGAAAAGAACAACCTGCTGTCCATTATCCGCGCCCACGAGGCCCAGGACGCTGGCTACCGCATGTACCGTAAGACTCGCACTACCGGTTTCCCCAGTGTTATGACCATCTTCTCGGCGCCCAACTACCTCGACGTCTATAACAACAAGGCCGCTGTCCTCAAGTACGAGAACAACGTTATGAACATTCGTCAGTTCAACTGCACGCCCCACCCCTACTGGCTGCCCAACTTCATGGACGTCTTCACATGGTCGCTCCCCTTTGTCGGTGAGAAGATTACCGACATGCTCATTGCCATTCTGAGCACGTGCTCCGAGGAGGAGCTCAAGGAGGAGGCCGGTGCTCTGCCGTCGCCGTCGTCGGGCGCTATCACTTCGCCCTCGTCTGTCAGCGGCGGCCCCGCATCCCCCACGTCGCCCGGCTTTGGCTCGACGGCCGGCATGGACCCCGAGTCGATCGAGTTCAAGCGCCGCGCCATCAAGAACAAGATTCTGGCCATTGGCCGCCTGTCGCGCGTCTTCCAGGTCCTGCGTGAGGAGTCCGAGCGTGTCACCGAGCTCAAGACGGTCGCTGGCGGCCGCCTGCCTGCGGGCACGCTCATGCTCGGCGCCGAGGGCATTAAGAATGCAATCAGCAGCTTCGAAGACGCCCGCAAGGTCGACTTGCAAAACGAGCGCCTGCCGCCCAGCCACGACGAGGTTGTGCGCCAAAACGAAGAGGACCGCGCCCAGGCCCTGGACCGCGCCACCAAGGAGGCCGACAACGACAAGAAGCTGCACACTCTGTCAAGACGACTTAGCACGTGAGTTTAAAGTATCCCTCCTGGTTTTCCCAGAGTGTTCCCCTACTAACGTTCCCAGTGACCGCAAGTAATCGAGTAATGACTGGAACGGCTTAACGGTTTTATTTTTATATTTTATCTTTTGTCTCTTGTCTCTTGTCCATCATGCTTTAGGACTGCCTTTTTCTTGGAACGATCTATATTCTTCGATGCCCTACCATGAACCTTGTTTTGTTTTGTTTTTTGTGTTTTATTTCATATTCTTTGCCAATTCTTCTTTATTCATTCTAACGCAACGTCTTCATTGTTCTCGGGCTCTCGGGGTAACGAATCTATGTATCTTTTTTATTGTCAGTAAAGGAGAAAAACACAAAAGAGAAGAAAAGAGAAAGAGACGAGCTTCAAAAGGCAATAACAAACGATAATGACGGCTACTATATCTCCCATTGACTCATATGTGCGAAAATCTACAGTCATACTAAAGATACGAATGTTATATCGTTCGTTGTCTTTTTAAACCCGAAGAAGTAATATGCATTTATTTTATTTTTGTACGCAATTTTAATGTTTTGTTTTAATATGACTTTTTTTCTAAAAAAAAAATAGAAAAAGAGTTAATACATCTACACAAACACCAGTTTCAAAAACAATACGGATCATGTCAACTCCAAAAATGATATAAATGATAGGGCAGTCTATGTTGAAGACATGCCGTGGCTATAGGGCTTTCCAAAAATCAAAACAATAAATCAAAGCTATTTCCATGCACATTTTGAGGTTTCCATATCCCATTTGTTTCCTAAAGTTAAATTCAGGCCATGCTCCGTCCCACGTGCTCTTTTAAACTTTCGTTTGTTTTTCTCTCCCACCGTTTAAGCCTTGTTCTTCTTGGCAAAGTCGTCGATAAAGGCGGCCAGCTTCGCGGCGCCCTCCTCGCTGATGGTGTTGTAGTTGCTCGCGCGGATGCCGCCGACGCTGCGGTGGCCCTTGAGACCCGTGAGGCCGAGCGCGGTGCCTTCCTTGAGGAAGGCCTTTTCGGCAGCCTCACCGCCGTCGGCGCCAGCAACGACGCGGAAGACAATGTTCATGCGGGAGCGGACGGCCGGGGTGGGGGCGATGCGGTAGACGTCTGGGTGGGCATCGAGGGCGGCGTAGATCTGGTTGGCTTTGCGGACGGCGACGGCCTCCTGGCCGGCGGCCTTGTCGGAGGGGAAGGCGGCGAGCAGCTTCTTGAGGACCTGGCCGGCGATGTAGGCGCTGGACAGTGTTAGTACGGAAGTAAAGAAGCGAGCGTAGCGAGGACAAAAAGAAAGGAAAGAAAAGCGAGCGTTGCGAGGAGCAAACTTACTCAAAGATGCTGAGGGTGTTGTAGAGGGAGTCGTTCTTGGCAATGGTCTCGTAGGAGAGGACGATGGGGCCAATGGGTAGGTTGAGGGCTCTCAGCAGATCGGCCGACGGCTGGGGCAGAAGGTTCTTCTTGACGACGGCGACGGTAATACCCGTGGAGCCCAGGTTCTTCTGGGCGCCAAAGAAGAAGACGCCGTAGTTGCGGACGGGGACGGGCCGCGACAGAATGTTGCTGGACATGTCGGCAACAATAGGTGCCGAAGTGTTGCCGGCAGAGGGCACAAGGGCAGGCGGGAACTGGGGAAACTCGACGCCGTCGACGGTCTCGTTGTCGCAGTAGTACACCAGGGCGGCGTTGGGCGACAGCTTGCCGACCCACGAGGCCTCGTCGGGGATGCCAGCAAACTTGCTGGGGTTGCCGGCGCGGGTGTCGACCTCTTTGCGGCCGTCGGCCACCAGGTTGACCTTGTCGGCGCCGAGCAGACGCTGGGCCTCCTGGTAGGCCTTGAGGGACCAGCTGCCCGTCACCAGGTAGTCGAGACGGAGCTCGCTGTCGACCTTTGCCTTGAGGGCCGAGATGAGCTCAGGGCTCTTGTCGTCGTCCGGAAGGCCCTGGGCGACGAGCTTGGCGCGCTCGCGCAGGACCCAGGCACCGACCAGGTTGTAGACGGTGGCCGAGAACTCGCCGGTGCCGCCGGCCTGCATCAGGATGACCTCATACTCGTCCGTGGGCACATCGAGGAAGGTTGCAAGATCGGCGCGTGCTTCGCGCACAATGGCCGCTGCAGGCTCAGAACGATGCGAGATCTCGGCGAGACCAAGACCGCCGTTGTTGTAGTCGACAAGTGCAGCGGCGGCACGCTCGAGAACGTCGGTGGGCAGCAGGGCCGGGCCAGCGCCAAAGTAGGTGATTTCGTTACGGCCAGGCATTTTGTGGTTGTGGTTTGGTTTTGGTAGAAGTTGAGAGTGTTGGTGATAGTGGGGTGGGGTGGACAGAAAGGTGCGAGGTCGATACCGAACGAGGAAGGTGTGAGGCTGTTGTAAGTTGGAAAGAGCTGGGGAGAGTTGAGATCGTGGGAAACGCTGGAGGAAGGAAGGCACGATCAATTGACAAAACTCAAAGTTCTAGACAAACAATTGACTTGATTTACTCTACGGAAAGGAAGGACCAACCGTCGCTTCTTTAAAACATTGTCACTCATCGAAAAGTGTGAGTCGTTCTTGCATTCTCCCCGCCATTCAAAATTTGCCAGCTAAAAAGACAAACTAGCCGGTGTCGGAACAGTGCCTGGCCTGGCCCAGAACCCAGCGCGTTTCTGGCGTCTCGAGCGAAAATCATTAGCAGTTCTCCCGAGCCATAGGGCGAGAAGGCCCGTAGAAGCTGTTCACAGGCATGACGTGACTCATTTTTATTGCTTGGGCATTTATTGTGCCATGTGTTCCTGCCTTCTGGTTTGCTGGCGTACATAAGGCTCCATGGCTCTTTCCTCGCTTTCCCCAGATTTATGTCGCGCAAGACAAATTGTCGCGGGGGCGGGCAGTGAGGGAAGGCACAAAGGGACATGACGAGCGTGGGGTGACTGCGAACGAACATATGCGCATCACAAACGAGTGGGGGTTTGTTCTTTCCGTTTTGGCGGCAAACGGGGCATTGCGAGGAAAATCAATCCATGAGTGGAAGTTCCAGGAAAGAACAAAGGAGGGTTGGTTGACAATACATTGGAGGAAGGGAAGACGCTTGCTGAGCTCCTGCCTTTTTGTGTGACCAATGCCAGTCTCGTGTATTAGACAAGGCTGCACCACAAGTATCACAAGCCTTGTCAAGAAAGACGTCGTCCATATTCCTATTAAAGAATTGAGTTAAATCAATCTGTAGCCCAGATCCATGGCGTACATTGTAAACTCTTGACAGTTTTCTCCCCGCAGCCCAGCTGCCATGTGTGTTTCCGTCGACTCTCGGCTTCGGTACTTGCAATTGCCGTGATTGCCTAAAAGAGCACCAGAAACGTCAGGGTCGTTGTTTCCAAAATAGCGAGGCGATGCTTGGTGGCTCCTGCCACCAAAATCCAGTCGTTTGGAGCCACCAAAGCTCCCAAAATCTCCGTATTAAAACGTTTCTCCGCACTTGGAGCTCTACCCTTTTAACCTTTAGCACACTTCAAAGCTCAATGCACGGCGTCTTCCACCTCCACAACACCCTCCTCATTATCCACATTGAATCCCGGCATCCTTAACGATCGACATATCGCTTTTTGGGATTGTATTTCGCTGGGCTTTGTCAAAAGCTTCTTGTCCTTATATCTTTCCTCTTCCCGTGCCTTTTGGATAGACTGTTCCGCATTCACGGTCTATTTGGATACCCTTTACGACATACGGAGTACATCGGGTCTCTTTCGGCTTCATTTCCTTCGGCTTAACAGCTACTCACCTGTTAGGCTCTTCTCATCCATGATCGTGAGATGAACGCCGCCCGCAATGGCGGACCGCAAGAACTCTGAGGCTTCGGCCAGCCGGCACTCTCACGCCATTCCTCCTCCATCGTTTCGTGAGTTTTCTTTTTTCTTCTCGCTCGCTCGACTCTTCTGTCTTCATTGAAGTATCTGCGTCGCCTGCTAACAACCCAGCCACACACAACTCGCCGCGGACATGGTTTCTGACGCAGGCGCTGTCGCCCACGGCCATCCGCCTCATCCGCTTGCTGCTGGCCCACGGCGACTATGTCGTCGCCTGTCTGCCGCCGCACGATTTGGACAACGAGGCCATCAGCGCCGAGTTCCGCGAGCTCGCCGACGAGTGCCGCAACCCGTCGTCGGGCCGCTACAAGGACCGCGAGGGGTGGAAGGACCGGATCCGCGGGATTCGGTGCGACGGGCGGTTCATGGGCCAGTGCACGGCCGCCGTCGCCGAGGCCGTGCACGTCTTTGGCCGCATCGACATTGTGCTGTGCTGCTCGTCGGTCGCTGTCGTGGGCGCCGTCGAGGAGCTGGGCGGCGGGGCCGGGAGCATGGGCGGCATGGGCGGCATGGGCAAGCCCAACTTGCTGTCACAGAACCTGGTGCGCGACCAGTTTGAGACGGTCTTTTTCGCCCAAGTCAACTTTATCAAGGCGGCACTGCCGCAGCTCCGCAGCCAACGGACCGGCCACATTATGGTGCTGTCCAGCATTGGCGGGCACATTGGCATGCCGGGCATGCCCATCCACACGGCGGCGCTGTGGGCCGTCGAGGGCTACTGCGATTCCCTGGCCTACGAGATCGCCCCCTTCAACATCAAAGTCACGATTGTGCAGCCCAACACGGAGGTGCAGACGCTGAGCAACAAGATCATCTTTGCGCCGTCGATGCCCGAGTACGAAGCTGCCGCAGAGGCATCGGCCATTGCAGCAGCAGCAGCGTCGGCAGCCGCGGCCGCGGCCGAGGCTCAGGCCCCGGGCGGTGGCAACGTTTCGGCCGCCGACTTGATCGAGGCACCAACGCCGAGTGTCCGCGATATGCTTACGCGTGTGCTCGACATGCACGGCGAAAATGTCGGGTTTTCGACAACATCGACGTCAACACCGGCGCCGTCGTCATCGTCCCCCGCAGCGTCTGCATCGCCTGCCGGCTCGTCTGCGTCTGCTCCGTCATCGACACCATCTTCGGCAGCGCCTACAGTGCGTTACCCACGGCTCCCGCCACCAGCCCTCGACCGGCTCGTTCTCGAGACTGTGCACGCCTTGACAGCCATTGGCGGCCACGAGAACCCGCCCACCCGGCACATTGTCGGCTTCGAGGCGAGCACGTCTGTGACGGACAAGTTGAAAACGGTGTCGGAAGAGCTCGAGGACTTTGTGGAGGCGAGCCTGTCGGTGGACATTTTCGACAGCGAACTGAAAAAGGAGGCGCGCGAGGGCCGGGCGGCCGAGCTGGCAGCAGCAGCAGCAGCAGAGTCGGCAGCGCAGCTTGCGGCCGAGCTGGAGTAGGGCGATAGTCTCGACTGCCTGTACGAGTTCGACAGCCAGATGTGGGTGTGGTCACCCAATGTCTGTGAGTCTAAATCGCCTTCGGTGACGTCCTCTTTTCTCGATGAGATCGATCTCGATCACGATCACGATCTCGACCAGTTCTGACGACGAGGGCCCGTTTGTGACAGTGACCGAAGCGGGAGCGTGTGATGAGGGTTCGACCCCAGGCCAGGTGTAAATAAAAGCGTGGTGGTGATTGGGTCTGACTCTATTGTCTTATTATATCGGAGTAAGGAGAAGGGAGAAAGGGAAAAAAAGAAAACGGACAAAAAGAGTTCTATAACAAACACCAAGGATACCAAAATATATATTTCAACAAGCAAACCAACAAGCAAACCAACAAGCAAACCAACAGCAAACCAAAAGCAAACCGCGAGTAACCAAACCCAATCCTAGCCTCTGGTGAATGCAAACGCTGCCCTCTAGATGCTTCTATTCAAAAGGCCAGAAACCAACAGTGTCTAAAGGACCAAAAGACCAGAATATGAATAATCAATCCAACTCCCATATATGATGCATCACTGCAACAAAGACGCCTAGTCCATCAGGTTCTGCGGACGAAGACTGGCAGCCGTCGCCTGGTCGTACGACGGCGGTGCAGGAGCCGACGGGTCGTGGTCGTCACCGTGGCTGTTGTTGTTTCCCCCATTATTGCCGTTATTGCCCTCTGGCGCCGGGAGAAGATGCGGCGTTGTCGTCGCGCCAAAGCTGTCGGCAATCGGCGTGCCGTTGCCGTTGCCCGTGTTGAGCCCGCTGGTCAGCTCTGCCGTCCGCGCCG
The DNA here is from genome assembly GCA_021396375.1 of Sporothrix mexicana. Lineage (NCBI taxonomy): Eukaryota > Fungi > Ascomycota > Sordariomycetes > Ophiostomatales > Ophiostomataceae > Sporothrix > Sporothrix mexicana. The sequence goes on from WNYC01000050.1 coordinate 12,090, forward strand.
TGATCTTGGCAAAGTACTGCTGGACAAAGGTCTCCGTGTAGTACGAGTGCACCGCGTTATGGGTCGACTCGAGATTGTGCGCGAGCTCGTGCGCGACAACGACCCACCACCAGACGGTGGCGTCGACGCGGGCCTGGGTGCCGACAGCGGTCGAGACCTGCATCTTGTGGGCGTGCAGCTGCAAAAAGAAGCGCAGGTTGCAGAAAATGCTGCCATTGGTGTTGAATGCTATTGTCGGGCCGGTGGCGTCATAGTAGATCTGGACCGTCTCCGGGTTGAGGTCGTAGATGGCGGCGACGTCGCGCAACAAGACCTCGAACGCGGCAATGACGACACGGTGGCGAGCCAAGAAGTCGGCGGCGGGCAGCGTGACGGCGCGCGCCAAAAACACGGCCATGCCGCGGGGCGCGTGGGCAATCATGGCCAGGTCGTGCGCGTGGTTACTGTCGCAGTACGTGGCCTGTTCCTTGACGACGTTGGTCGTGGGCGGCGTGAAGAGCGTGGACGAGCCAAAGGGGCGCGTGGCCTTGATGGCATTCAGCATGTTCTGCTGGACGGCGGCCGGATTCGTGACGCGGCCCTCGTCGTTGGTGTCGTCGTGCACCGTATTTGCGACTTGCGTGGTTTGCTGGGTTGCCCGGGTTTGGTCGTGGCCAGACGACGACGGCCCGCCCAGGAACTCATTGATGTCGTGGTCGAGTTTGTCGAGGCCCAGGCGACGCGTCAGGCTCGAGAACATGCCACTCTTCTTCTTGTTGGCGTTGTGCTGCTGCTGCTGCTGCTGCAGACGTTCAGACTCTGTCGGCGGGAAATCGTGGATCGGTGCCGCGTCGTCGTCTGCGTCGTCGTGGAATCCACCTGGCATCTTATGGTCGGGCGACCTGTTGACAGCAGCCGCGGCAGCCTCCGCAGCCTTGGCTTCTTCACGCTCGTTTCGCGACCGCTCTGCCCATTCCTTCTCGTTGGCCTTGATCCGTTCCTGCTCGGCCGCAAGTGCCTTGCGACGCTCCTCTTCGGCAATGCGGGCCTCGGCGGCCTTGGCTCGCAGGATGCGGTCGACATTGTAGCCACGGGCGCGCAGGTCCAGCAGGTCCAGCTTGAGGAACGGCTCAAAGAAGAAGTAGGCCTGCTGGCTGGGCCGGCTCAGCACCATCTGGCAGATGGCCTGGCCGATCTGGTACATGTCCGGGCGCGACTTGGACGCCACGTACAGGACATAGCCGCGCCCGGTCGTGCCGCGTGCACTGGCGGCCGACCGCTTTTCCGTGTGCGTTTCGTTGCTTCCCCGCAGCGAACGACGCAGCGACACGCCCTGGACCATTTCCACCGACAAATTCTTCTCGAGCCAGCGGATATCGTGCTTGATGGCGTCGTGGCGGTACTTTTGGTACTCGTACAGGAAGATCTTGGAGCGCTCCAGGACAAACGACCGCAGCTTGACGGCCTCGACCTGGCTTGGGCTGTGGGCGCCGATGCGCACATCCTCCGAGACGACCTGGCTCAGCTTCTGGGCGCCCAGGGCCTGGTAAAACGCCTCGAGGCTGTCTTCTTCGGGCGCGCACATGAGCTTGTCCTTGAAGAGACGGTAGCTGATATAGTCGTCCAGGATACAGATGTTGGCGGCCGAGGCAAGCTGGTACTGCCGAATCGGCGGCTCGTCGTCCTCTTCGTCGCCTCCTTCGGCATCCTCGGCATCTCCGGCAGAGTTGGAGCCGGGGAAGAGACTGCTAAACGCACCGCCACGGCTGCCTTGCTGCCTCTGGTTCGAGCTTCCCCGGCTGATCTCACGCGAGGCCAACAAGAACGGTGCAGACCGCATCTTGCGCGACAGTTCGCGGTCGTTCATGAGTCTGGGCAGCTCTTCGGCGAGCGAGCGCAGCAGCGCCAGGTACCGCTCGGTCGTCTGCAGTGTGCTGAGGAGACGCGCGGGCTCATTGCAGGCAAGATGGGCAATCTCGATCTTGGTCGGCTCCGACTTGGAACCGCACTTGAACAAGAAGGCATTGCCGTTGGTGCCGAAATCGACAAAATCAAAAATGTCGCCGTACGTCGTCGACGAGCCCAGGTAGCAGGACTCGGGCGAGATGTGCTCGACCGTCTCTTGGGTCGACTGCGTCTGGGCGGCCGCCGTCTTCTTCTCGTCGGGGTATCCGTTGGCATTCAGGACGGGTGCTGAAGACACAGTCACAGACGACTTGCGCACGACGGGCACAAACTTGCCCTTCTTGACGGCCTGCAGGCTGTTGCCCGACAAATCACTCAGACGCGTCGAAAAGTACTCAAAGACCACCCGCGCATCCTTTTGCGTCTTGGGCGGCTTGGCCAGCAGCCGCTTGACACACTCATCCATCGGCGGGTTTGGGTGGACGCCAAACTTGGACGCGTGCTGGTACAGATCCTGCCGCAGAACAGGGAAGCCGAGAATGGCCGAATCCTGGTTCGAATAGCAGGCTGACGGCGGCACCAGCACCTCCTGCTTCTTTCCGCTGTCTCCGCCGCTGCCCTGGACGGGCATAATGGCCAGGTCCGTCCTGTAGATCGGGAACGTCATGTAGCTGTGCGAGTGGTAGTGCGTGATGAAGTAGTTGCGCGCATTGGTTCGCATCGTCTGGTTGGGCGACACCATCTTTTCGACAAGCTCGCCAACCGATGGGTGCATGCGTAGGCCGAGTGCGCCCAGGAACTGGGCTTCGGGGCTCGACTTGCGGTAGTAGTTGCCGGCCTGGTCGGGCCACTGGATGATGGGGAACCCCAGCTCACGCACGGCATCAGACGGCTCAAACAGCTGCTCGGGGCGGTACAGCTGGCCGGGCGGGCCAGATTCGGCCGGGCAGAAGGCTGTCTTGCGCAGCTTGGCAATGTCGTTGCTGGGAATGTCGCCGCGGACGGACGCAAGGTACTTGACCAGCTCGACATGGCTCCAGCTTTTCTTGGCCGGCCCCTTTTCGCCCTTTTCGGACTTTTCAGAAGACACGGCGGCTGGGGCAGCACCTGCAGTTGGCTGGTTCAGCAGTCGCGTAAAGATAGTGTCGAGATCAATGGTCTTGCGGACACCCAGCTGCTGCAAGAACTTGTCCTTGAGGTGCTGGCAGTTGGATGCGACCACGGGCAGGTCGTCAAACAGCTTGACCGACGGAAAGAATGCCTCCTCCGGCTTCCGCATGCCGGTCCGCGTGGGCATTGTCGTGTGCAGCCGCAGAGCTTGGATAATGGCCTCCTTGTGGGGCAGGCTCATGTTGTCCCAGTTCTTGGAGAGCACAAGCAGCACCTGGCCGGCAAAGTTGGGGTCGACGGTGATGTTGCGCTCGGCGCCGAGCGTGGCCCGGTTTTGGATCAGGTAGTCGAGCCATGGCTGGAGATCCAGAGCAGACCAGCCGAGGACGTGCAGTTGAGGCGTAGAGAGCGTGTTCGTGACCGAGAAGGGCAGCGTGTTTGGCGGGATGGGTAGATTAGCAGGGATCCGGTTGGCAAACAAGTAGTTCCGGATATTGCGCAGCTCGATGACCGTTGGCGTGTTTGTGATGTCATCGGTAATGCTGGCAACAGCCACTCTAAGCAGTTGCTGGACACTCTGCCGGTCGAGTTCGCCCACCAATGCCCGGCTGCTGGTCCATTTCAGGAAATTGATGAGCTGGTCGCGGTTGAGCGGCTTCGACTCGAGTTCGGACCGGACGTCTTCCATAGTGGCGTTTTGAATCACTCCAAACTCGTGCAGCTTCTTGATAAACGGGTTGTCCTTCATCTGGTCGACAATGACGGGAATGCCGTCGACAAACTTGCTAATTTCCTCATTGCCCATCCGGACCTTGGCCGTCGACAGAACACCGTGGCTGGAGAAAACGTCAAGATTAGCTTCAGCAAAGGCCGTCCAAAAGGCTTCTTCGATAATCTGGCCGACGTAGGCGCTCGGCGTGGAGTCGCCAAACGTGTACGTCTTAAGAACGTGCAGAGCCTCTGGCACAAACTTGGCCACCTCATCGGCCGTAGGCACAGGAACAACTCCGCTTCTGGTCGATACAGCACCGGCTGCTGCTGCACGGTTGGCCTGGACAAACTTGCGGAACTTGTCGCCAAGGTCAGACATCTCGTTGATGAAAGCCAGGCGGACAATGATGCCGGCCACACGGAGCAGCTCCATGTTCCAGTTGCGCACCCAGCGGGCGTTGAGATCAATGGCTTCACGCTCAACGGTCGGAATCAGCGAGGGTGCCGACACGTGCATGCCACCACCGGTTGTCTGCATGGTGGGGAAGCCGATAAAGATGCGGCCTCCGGGCTTCTTACTAGGCAGAACAGAGGCAAAGATGTCTGCCGGTGGGATGGCTGGCGTGTAAGCAGGCGGTGCCGGCTGTGACGTGTTGGACAACGACGGCGTCTTTTTGTGTGAAGGGTTGGCAGCTGCTGCAGCTGACGCCGTGGTCATATCGCCAACGGCCTTGATGGCCTCCTCGGATGCCATGACATCGTCGTACGTTGACGTCAGGATAGACATCTTTGTGGTCTTGGGTGGCGGCTTCTTTGTGGCGCGCTCGAGCTCCGTAGCAAAGTTAGCACTGACGCTCGTCTTGACGGACGCCGAAGTGACTCGCAAAAAGATCGTTGACCGGCCCTTGCCCGTCAAGTTCTGCATCAGGGCTTCCTGTGCAATCTTTTCTTCGCGGGCAGCCTTGTTGCGGGCTTCTTTCTGAGCAGCCGAGGCGGACGAGGAGCCCGTCAGCCGTGAAAAGAAGCTGCGGAGAGAGGGCATGTCACCGGCAGACATGCCGTAGGTATCGGTGGACTTGCTGCCGGACTGGCTGTTGCTTCCAGAGCCACCAGCGCCGGACCCAGTGCCCGATGTTGCAGCAGGTGGTTTCCAGCCCACGGCATGCATGTACGAGGCGTCAATCTGTGCGCTTGACCGGTCGACGCCTGCGACGGTCATCAGGCCCTCCTTTGTGCGCAAATTCAGGTTCCGTGGCGGTGACACGGCCACGCTCGGCGACAGCTTCTTGTGCAGGTCCAGCAGCTTCCAGTCGTCGATCCAAAACTCAATGTGCTGCAGAGCAACAAAGGTCAAGCTTGTGGCCAAGAACTGGCTGACGGAAAGCAGGTTTGGCAGTGCTGTGGTGGCATTGCGGTAGTCGAGCACAAACGTTGTCTTGCCGGCCTGGTCGGCAGACACGGCATCGGCGGGCACGGCCATCTTGCGTGTGAACAGGGCGTTTCCCTTCCAGTAGAACGCCATGGCCTCGCTGCCGGAGCGGATAAAGGGCTCCTCACAGTCCGCAAAGACGCTGTAGAAACCGACACCAAAAGCACCAATCTTGGTCTCGTCCGGGTTGCCCTCGGCGATGCGCTTGAGGCGGGCCCAGTCGGTTTTTGTGAACGCTTGGCCATCATTCTCAACGAGTAGCCGTCGTAAAGTGTGGTGTTGGATTGTGTGGCTCAAGAGAGCGTTGGAGTTGCTGGCGGCGCCCGGAGGCAGCGGAACGGATGTGGAGGGCGTGGTTTCCCACTTGATCTTGACGGTCGTGGCCTGGGCGTCGGCGGCGTTCTGGATCAGCTCACGCAGGGTAGTCCACTCGCCCGAGTAGCGAGCCAGGACCTTGTCGATGAGGGCGCGGGTATCGACGGTGACGGCTTCTTCGTCTTCGCCGTCACGCAGGGCCGCAGCCCGCAGTTTTGTGTAGTCCATGCCGGGTGGGGCAGGCAGAGGCGGTGGCACAGGGGGTTACTGTGCGTTTCCTGTGTGTATTGGTATGTTTGTGTTGATTCTCGAGCGTTTTAAATGGTCATCGTCGTCGCTTTTCGATGTGAGACGCGGGATGTCGGAGGTTGCAGTCGAGGAGGAAGCAGTTCGGTCTATGGGAGATGGAAGGTCGAGGAAAAGAGTAACCGGGGCGCGAGTGATGCTTCGACAAGTCTAATAAAGGCTCAATGGTTCGAGAGACTGAAAGGAGTTGTTGTTCAAGAAAGATGCTTTCGTCAAGTTAAAGTGGTGGCCGAAATGGTGGCGGAAAGGACGGTTGGGGCCCTGTGCAGTGAATATATACAGCAAGGGGGCAGCTTGCACAAAGAAGACGAGGCAAAACAAACACCGGCTGAAAGAAACACACAAAAAAGGAAAAGGAGGAGAAAAGCAAGGCAGCCTTGTTGACTGTATATTGCTAAAAGAAGATGTTTTGGAGATGATCTGTTGTTGTTGGACAAGGGAAGCTGGGAAAGTGAAGGTGGCCACCCCAGGCCGGCGCTCTTGCGTAACTGGCGCTGTATCTTATCGCTGGGAAGGCAACCGCGTCCCTGCATCACGGGAGGCAAGTGCGACACAGCATCGCCTCTCCAGGCGCAGAAAGAACGACCCAGTGGATTCTACCGCGTGAAACCCCAACCCAACCTAACCCACACAGCGCCGGGAAGACGCGACAGGCGTTCGTTAGCTAATCCACCGAGTCCTGTTCGGCTCACACGTTCGGAGAGGGCCCACTGTAAAAAACCAGCCAAGATCCTGGGCAGACTTTCACTCACTGTAAACGACGAGGCTCGGGACCCTGACATGTTATCATCTGCACTTTAATTCAACCTTGCGCTATTCAATGTGGCTTTGCAAGTTGAATCTTCGTTAATTTGGCAACAATCAGTTCTACTTCGTATTCGTATCTCACTGCATCGTAGACCTGTGCTTGTTTTTCGTATCCTTTTTGTTATTATTTTTAAGAACATATATGCCCGCTGTTTTTGGCTGTTAATGAGAGCCTCGTTGATCCGCGTATTAGTCTATCATTTCCCTCTCGTCTGCTCCTCTTTTATCGTACACAAATTTGTGTGATTCCAAGTAGTAATGCATATATGTGAAAAGGTAAAAGAAATTATACAACAGAAAATGAATGGTGAACGGAGTATACGGAATGCATCCTCCTCTCTTCCTCCTTGTTAGTCACCCTAAATCGGTACTTCCACCCCTCTCCTCGGCTGGTCCCTTTCACCTCAGAACTGTTTATTTATTTCCGCTTCTTCGTCGAGCCAGACTTGGCGTCGCTTCCTGACGCCTTGGCAGACGCATTCTTGGAGTTGCCGGCCGGCGAGGAAGCCTCGGCCGCGGGCAGGGCCTCCTTCTTATCGGCGGCGGCCTTGGCAGCAGCAGCGGCAGCGGCAGCAGCCTCGTCCTCGTCGTCGCCGCCCTGGCCAAACTCGTTGACACGGGTGTAGTCGACGCGGTAGGCGTAGCGCTGGTAGATGTAGATGAAGAAGATGATGTCATCGCGGAAGGTGGCGAGGCGGTGCAAAAAGGGCATCTTGATGGTGAACGCAAACAGGTCGTCGATGAACGTGTTCAGGAACTTGTACATCATGGCCTTGCCGGGCATGTGAGCGACGCTCTTGAGGCGGTAGTTGATGTACAGCGAGGGGACCATCATGAGGAAGCCGTAGGCGTACACCGAACCGACGAGTGTCGAGATAATGTAGCTGTACCACGACTTGTGGCTGTCGTAGACGAGCGAGTAGATCGCGTAGGCCAGGAGCAGCGGAACGGCCGCAATGTACATGTACTTGAAGGCGATCTCATCGTACTCCTTGGTCTTCTCCTCGGTCTCGGTGAGCTTGTGTTTGTCCTCGAACGCGATGCGGTATGGCAGCAGAGAGCCGGGTGGCGCATCGCGCACTCGCACATCAACAACCGTCGTAATCTTCCAGAGCTCAATGACGATACCGATGCCCTGCGAGCCCAGAATCATCCACGACGTGTTTTGCGAGTTGTCAATCAGGTACAGGAAAATGACCGTCTGCATGAACACGTTGGCCAGGATCGAGCGCACCGAGATGCCGACATTGTCCTTCTTCTTGCGGTAGTGCGAAATGTCCGAGCCAAAGGCCAGCATCTCCAGGAACAGGTGAGCAATGGTGACGACGACCGTCACGGCCAGCAGGTACGGGTTCGTGTCCAGCAGAATATCCTTGACCATCTCAATCTCGCTGCCGTCGCCGCCGCCGGGCAGCTGGTTGCCGAACGCGGCCTGGCGCGCCGACTCGCGACCGCTGGCCTCGATGCTGGCCATGAGCTTGAACTTCCAGTCGTTGAGGTTGCCCAGGTCCAGGTGCATAGGCAGCTCGGTCACGGTGTCGTTCAGCAGCGTCATGTGCGACTTGAGCTGCCAGAACGTGTTGACAAAGAGCACCGGGTAGTACCACGAGTTCTGGCCGGAGCCGTCGCGGGCACCGGTGGCCTCGGGGTGGATGAACTGCTGAATAGCGGGGGCCGAGCCGGGGTAGTCGATGATGCCGCTGGACGGAATGAAGGACAGAGACGTGTTGGGGTGGTAGTAGCTGGCAATGATGGGGCCTGTCGAGGTATCCTCCTCGACCTCCGCCTCCACCTCGGCCTCAACACCAGCCTCAGCCTCGTCCTTGCCGGCCAGCAGGTTGCGCGTCTTGAACTCCTTCTTCTTGACAATGTACTGCGTCATGGGGAAGGCAAAGCAGTACGCGGCGCCGCGGTCGTAGTTGGCGCTGTAGGGGTCGAGCTCGGCGCCCTCGAGGCCAATAAAGAAGTGGCCCCAGAGCGTGCCGTTGTTCTGGACCTGCTTCGGCACCTGGATCGTCGTGTCAATGGACCGCTTGTCCTTGTAGTCGCCGAGACCAAAGGCCTTTTCGGAAAGCACGACAGGGTCCGAGTTGTGGGCGTTGAGTGGCTTGGCGTGGTAGGTCTCCGAGACGGTGATCACAATGTCGAGCTTGCTGTCCTCGGGCCAGATTGCGGCCAAACGCTGCGGCGTCGGGTTGTAGATTGCACCTTCGTCGAGATGGTCGGGGCGCGCGTGGTAGGCCGGGATGGCGCCCGGGACAACCGTCTTGACCACGTTGCCATTGGCATCCGTGCTGGTCGCCGTTGTGGCAGCCGGCTCCTGCTTGGGCAGGAACTGCTTCATCAGCAGCTGCATGCCGACGTACATTGCGCCCATCTGCAGCATGCGCGACATCATGGAGGTCTACAAAGTTAGCAGCGGACAAAAAGGTAACAGGAGTGACATTAGGACATACGCCCTGCGGCTCCTCCTGGCCGGCGGCCGCGGCCGCGTTTCCTTCCGGCATCCTGGCGATGTGTCGATTTTCCGGTCTTTGGGGAGTATCAAAGTCGAGGCCGAAGTCGATTCTGGGCAAAGTCGAGATAGGGGCGCCTGTTGACGGTTGAATCGGCGGACACACGGGCACGATCGAGTAAGACGGCCTGCTGAGGTTGCGCAGCAGCGGATGTCGATGGAAGTGCTGTTGCGGTTGCGCACGGAGAGTGGAAGAACCTGACAACTGACAACCGAATCGAATAGGAATATTGATAGGAGTGAGGGCGGTGCGTACGCAAATTGCCTACATTGGGGCGGGCCTGTCCGTAGGAGGCAATCGCGCAATTGGACGCTATCGATTGGGAGCAATCGCTAGCGCGCTGCCTCTGTGCCTTCTCCGCGTGCAGCGTGTCCTCAACGGACAGGGGTTGCGAGTTCTAACTTCTAGAAGAGGAAGGGGCAATTCAGGCGAATCAGCGCTGTGTCTGGGCCCACGTCAAGAAGCGAAGATTGATTGTCTGTGGTTTGTGGGTGGGAGCTGCCCACATTACGTAACGATGCATGCGCTGTAGCACACTGCCTGTAGTGTCAGACTTCACAGCGACCTACAGCGTCTTACGGGTGCCATATCACGAACTCTCTTTTGACGTCGTATTTACTTTTTGTTTTCTTCCTTCTTCCGTCTTCAACGCCCAACATGCGTAGCTTGTGCAACCACATGCCGGGCCGCGTGCCCGATTGCGCGGTATCAGGGCGTCCCGCATAAACAATTGGACAATTTATGGCGAACGACTTCCAACGTCGGGCCAACGTTGATTCAACGTCTACGAAAGGACCGTATACATATCAAATTGTACAAATTGTGGCTTTTCCTTATGCCGACACATTGTCAGACACCCACGGATGGCAGCCCTACCTTGGTGGCTCACCGAGAATCGGCTGTCGCTTCCTCCGACACAACGCGGACGCTCTTCGTTGGTCCGTCCGACTGATCGTCAAGTCACGAGTGCATGTTTGCAACTCTATTGTCTCCGCCTGCCAACGCACAGCCGCACAGCATGAACATTGCTCCTGGCTGTGCGACTGGCGGTAAAATATGCAGCCGTGACAGCTGGGAAATAGGGAAGCGTGTAAGTCAAGAAAGCAGTCTAGGATAAATATGGTTCGAACGAGAATGCACTTCATGTTTACGAGATATTCAGGACCAAGACCTCTCTGAAAATATTTCCGGGGCGAGTTCTACGGCAAACATTGAATCCTGCTTGGCATGACTGCTCAAAAGCTTATTTTCGGTTTACTTCATATAAATCAAGTAATATGTCAAAAATATGTCTTGAATGTTCTCGTGAATATATGCCGTTTCTTCTTTCCTTCTTCGTCAAAGGCAGGCACAGGACGCCGTCTTCGGGAGGTCGATACGACTCGCCCGCCTCACCCGCTCTTGCTGTTTTCGGCGCACATCGCCCCCCAATGTTCGAGTCATCCCCGCTGGTGCCGTCATTTGTCTCTGTCCCCGTTCTCCTTCTCCGTGTTAGCGTACCTGCCTTGGAGCTCCCCTCTTTTTTGTCTTTTTCTTGCCTGTCTTTCAATGGCAATGCCCCTGTGTGCCCGATCGCGTGGCGCTGTGATTGGCTCCCGCTTACGATCGGCCCTTTATGCGTCTGTTGTTCCTTCTCTAAAGCGCAACGACAGTCATAAATTATATATAGCCAGTCACCTCCTTCCCTTTGACTCGACACTTGACAGTTCTTCGACTTCCTGCCTAGAATTGAATTTTGCTCTTTTTGGCTCTTTTTGCTCTTGCATTTCTTGATTCGATATAGATATTTATTGTCTCTTTTAAACGTCTTTTTCTCCTCTCCGTCGCAACATCGACAACATCCCTAGTCCCAACCTCTTCCAGACAGCCCCTCGTCAACACCTCCCGCTTTGCGCCTACAACTGCCTTTCACCTATTTTCGCCCACAATGGAGTCTGGCGGTGCTTCTCCTATGCCGTCGGCGTCTCGGACGTCGACGCCAACAACGGCTTCGGCCACTGTCCACTCAAACCTCAACCAGGTCACCTCGGCCGCCGACATTGCCGACCCCTCCGTGCCGAAGAAGACCAAGATCTGCGTGTACTGCGGCTCGTCGCCGGGCAAGAACCCAGTCTACATGCAGGCAGCACGGGACCTCGCCCGTGTCATGGCCGAAAACAACATTGGATTAGGTAGGACCCCCACTTGACGTTGACACTATTGGAACCACCTCGCTAACAGAATAGTATACGGCGGCGGAACGGTCGGCTTGATGGGCGAGCTGGCGCGGTCGCTGGTCGCCCTGGCCGGCCCCGACTCTGTCCACGGCATCATCCCCGAGGCGCTCGTGCGGTACGAGCGCGATCCCAACTACACATCCCGCACACGTGCAGCAGCCGCCCAGGCCCACGCCGAGGGCCGCGACACCCGCCAGCTCGCCGACAGCGCCAATGGCGAGCCAAAGACGGTGGCAGACGGTGATGTCAATCGTGCCCCTGCGAGCGACGGCCTGGCTATCCCTGCCGAGGAAATCTTTGGCAAGACGACCGTCGTCAAGGACATGCACACGCGCAAGCGCATCATGGCGCAGGAAGTGCTGCAGGCCGGCCCCGGCAGCGGCTTTATTGCGCTGAGCGGTGGCTACGGCACGTTCGAAGAGCTGCTCGAGACGTCGACGTGGAACCAGCTGGGCATCCACAACAAGGGTGTCTGCGTGCTCAACATCAACGGGTTCTACGACGGGCTGTTCTCGTGGATCCGCACGAGCGTCGACGAGGGCTTCATTTCGGAGGGCAACTCGGGCATCATTGCTGAGGCCAAGACGGCCGAGGACGCGATCCTGGCGCTGCGCAACTACCAGGTGGCGCCGTCGGTGCTCAAGCTATCGTGGGACAAGCAGTAGATGTGTATTCTGGATCTCTTTTCTTGCCCTTCTTTCTTGTCTCCTCACGATTTATGCATCTTGGACAGCGGTTCTTTTCCTTCCTAAAATTTTATAATTAGAATGGCGTTTTGGTCTACCCATACATTAGACGCTCTTCATAGTTTCAAAACATTATATGTATATATACTCTGTGTATATACCACATTGTTATAGCCTCTGTTTTGCCGTAATCGTTTCAGCTTGGACACGTTATCATTGTCTGCTCACTGCTTCGAAATATCTTGCGTGTCGTATTTTTGTAGTAGTACAAATGAGTTTATGTGTATAAAATGAATCATCCACACGCTGTCTGCTGGTTCTCCTGTATCCCACCCTGTCCCGTCCGTCTTCTCCTGCCTTCACTCTTCCCTAACTAGAGGTCCGCGACAGGACGGGACAAAGAGACCACCTCCTCCTCTTTACTGGTCCACCTCCATCTCGCCTTCTGCCGCTGGCGCGTCGTCACCTTCTGCGCCGCCCTCCTTCTCATCTGCCGCCTTGTCGAGCCACGCCTTGACGTCCTGGCCGTCGTACACCTTGAACGGCTCGACCTCGCGCGCCCCCGTTGCCGACTTGGCCGCGGGCACAATGCCCACAATGCCCACGCTCGTGTTGTCGACCGTCAGCTCGCGGTCCTGCACCAGACTCTCCTTGAGCGCGCGCAGGCCGTGCTGCACCAGCTGCTCGCGGTCGCTGTCGGCAAATGCGGCAATGTTCTTCTCGAGGTACGTGCGGGCCATTTGCGAGCGGGCGCCAATGGCAAAGGCGACCATTTCGTCGGTCATGCCGCTGGGCTGGAACTCAAAGAGGTGCGGGCCGCGGTCGTCGACGCCGGCCACGAGCAGGCCCACACCGTAGGGCCGCTTGCCGTAGTGCTGGGTGTTGAGCTGGGCCTTTTCGGCAATCATGTCGACCAGCGACCGCACGGGCATGGAGTTGCCGTACGTCAGGCGGTGGCCCAAGCACTGCTGCTTCATAAAGTTGGAGAGGACACGGGCATCGGACGTCAGGCCGGCAATGGCGATGCCGGCGTGCTCGTCGACGGGGAACAGCTTCTTCTGGTAGGACGAGAGTTCTTCGGCGTTGCGCTTGACTGCTACGAGGACGGCGTGTGTCTTGCTGACGATGCCCACGACGACGGAGCCCTGCTTGACGGCCTCGGCGGCATACTCGACCTGGAATATCCGGCCTTGTGGGGAGCTATTAAGAGAGGGGGTGATGTTAGCTAGAGGATTGAGGGATTGGGCAGAGAGGAGGGACAACGCACAATGTGACCGAGTCGTTATCGTAGTTGTTTCTGAACATGGTGGCGGTCGGAGATGGGAGGAAGAGAGAGGTGTCGAGTTTGGAGCGCTGAGGTTACGCCTTGATTCGAGACTCAAAGGCGCGTCGTCGGAAGCAGTTGTTGCTGCGTTTTCGGTGACGCTGTCGAGCAATCAATGTTCAATTGCTTAGTCTCAAAATTGCGGGATGGCAAAGATTCGGCTCGTACGTGGAATTGGGTGTTCGTGGAGAGTTTGTGTGGTGATGTTGATTTTGGTGATGATGGGTTTCGATTTCGATGGGGTTCAGGCGATGGATTGACTGTCGACGGCAGCCGCGAAAGCAGGCAGCTTTGAGCTTTCGTATGTGCTTTGCTATGCCTGGTTGGCTGGCTGGTGCGGGCTGGTGCTGTAGTGGGTGGCAGGTGCCATGCTATGGCGGTTTGGTGGTGTTTGGGCTGTTGGTGCTGGAGCTATCCTCAATGGTCCGTGCACTGTGCTCAAGCCACACAAAGCGACGCCACAGTTGCAGGCATGGAAGGCACATTCGCTGTCGCCTTGCGCAGTCCTTTGTCCTCAATCCACAGTAAAACGAGATACGTTGTCAGGAATGCGCTAAACCAAAACAGGACGGGAGGCTGCCACCAAAACCACACTCCACTGCCACTCTGCTGCCGCCACTGTGCGTCTGTGTGTTTCTGCCCCGAGCCTGTTTCCCCATCGTCATCCTGCCGCCTGCCATCATCACCACTTCTTAATTGAACCTCATCAACAAACAAGCGACATCAAGTACACAAGTACGATTCGCATTCGCGTCTCGAACCTTGCGCCAAATAGAGCTCTGCGATAACTCCTTCAATTGCGACGCCCTTGCCTCCCGACTCAACCTACCTACATCCCAGCCACCTCCGACTCTCCCGAAGTCATCCACTTCCTTAAAGTTCAAAGCTTGGTCGTCCGCTGCCTGCATTTGCGACCCGTCCATACCATTCTCCCTCTTTAGACTTTTAAAAGTCACCCTTTAGCTGCCCGCCATGACGACCGCCGGCCTCAAGACCATCATCGCCCTCTCCTTTGTCCTGGCCGTCGGCTTCCTGCTCGTCATCCTGTCGTGCGCGCTCTTCAATGTCTACTACCCGCTCCTCGTCGTGGCGACGTACGTGATTGCGCCGCTGCCCAACTGGATCTGTAGCCGGTGCGCGAACCCAGACGACTTTGTCGAGAGCTCGGGTGCGGCCATCTTGGACGTGGGCCGCTTCTTTACGGGTTTCTTTGTGGTGATGGGCATTGCCCTGCCCGTTGTGCTGGCGCACTCGGGACTGATCAACATGGGCGCGATGGCCATGTCGATTGTGGGCGGTCTGCTGATTTACGGCACCATCATCAGCTTCGGCATGTTCTTCCAGGAGGACCAGGAGTTTTAACGAGGAGCGGCGGGTGAGGAGAAACGACGGGAAGAGCAATGGGTGATGAGGAATCCATAGGACGATAAGGAGGCCGCGGAGGATAAGAAGATGAGAGGGACGCATTGACGGCGGCCCGGCCATAACCTCTCCAGCCCTCCGACACAAACCCAGCGAGCGTGTTTCTCAGTTTGAACTCGACAAGCACATCTATTCATGTCTACTATATACTGCTTACACTTTTCTTTTTGTTACCACACTGTCCAACTATTTCCTTTCTGTTTATAATCTGCTTCTGCTTCTGCTTTGATTTTCCGTTCCTTGCCTGGGTTTTTTTTTTTTCATGTTTCCTCATGTAATACTACAGATGTTCCCATCTGCGGCGTTGGAACTGGGCATGGCTTTTGCATTGTCTTTTGTGCTTCTCTTTTCCTTTGTCATTCGCTCATCATCATCTACTGTTGACGAAATAAAATGATATCAAAATTGTGTTTCTGCTGAACATATGTATGCAACGCTCTATTGTTATATCTAGGGGTATCGTCTATGCCGTTGAGGTATGTCCCATCTAAGAACCCAGTAAAGTAAATAAATCGTAATTGAAACGCCTGGTTCATATATGAACCCTGAGGATCACACGTTGAGTGCGTTCCCGTGCCTTGAAACTGTGTGGTTAAACCACAAAATGTAGAGTACTCGCCGAGAGACTACTCAAAAATGCTCAGTGGACGCGACAGCTTGACAAACATCTCGTCACGCTCGCCTTCGGGCGTGCTCAGAATGGTCACTGCACCGCCCGCACCAATATGCCACACGTCTTGGCGTGTTTCTGTCCCGTCTTCTGTTTTGGTGAACGTCGTCTCGTCGTCCCACCGGAACAGACTGCGAATCGTCACGCTCCAGTCGCCACGGCCAGTCACGCAGAGGTAGCCGACAACGCCTGAGTAGAGGCTGCGTTCGCCGGGAGCAGTGCTGTGAGAATGCCCGGAGCTCCTTGGCGAAGACGGCAGGCGCTCCAGCTCTCTCAGCAGGGCACAACTGCGCTTCTTCGGGGCGCCCGTCATGCTTCCTGGCGGAAGACTGGCCGCGAGGACGTCCAGCCCTGTGTATTTTGACCCGGACGGAAGTCTACCCTCCACAACAGTCACCATTTGGAACACGTGGCCATACGGCTCAACCTGCAGTAAGCGAGGGACAGTGACATGTCCCGGCCCACAGACGCCGTGCAGGTCGTGCCTGACCAAATCGACAATCATGAGGTTCTCGGCCTCTTCCTTGGGGATGTGGAGCAAGGCTTCGGCCTGGGCGACCGTTGCCACCTCGGCGGAACGGCGGACCGTACCCTTCATCGGACGCATCGAGCAGAGGGTCGACGACCCAGAGCCACTGCCATCCGTCTTTGGCGAGAAGCAGAGGAAGCGCTCTGGCGAACTGCTGACGAGCGTGGCGCCGCCGAGGCGAATGTAGGATGAAAACGGCGACGGGTTCTTTTTGCGAAGTGTGCGGTAATAGGTCCACGACGACGAGGGAGACGATGTCGAAGACGCTGTCGTGATCCGAGTCTCGTCTGTCAGGCACAGTTCATACGAGTCGCCAGCGGCAATGTGTTCCTGGCAGGCGCGGACTTTGTCCTCGTAGGCCTGGACGTCGGGCAATTGTCTGCAGATGACTTGTGGGAGAAGTGGTGTCTTTGTACTGGCTGGCTTGAGCTTTGGCTGCCATTGAGAAGATGACTGCAGTTGGGCAATCACGTTGTCAACCCAGCTCGAGTGCACCTTCCCGTTTGTGTCACTTGTGCCGTTCGTGTGGCTCTTGCCGTTCATGGAAGGGGCATGCCCATTCACTCCGTTCGTCTCATTCGTCCCATTGACGCGTGTCGCACCTTCCTTTTCGTCCTGAAGATGTTGCACGTGGACAACCCCATTTACGTGGTCCACGACAATGCTCTTTGTCACCCACGCAAAACAAATGTCTGGCCGATTGTGGCCGCGACCTCCGCCAGCAACTCCATTGTCCGGCAGCGAAACACCGATATCGCCCAGGCCCTGCTCGTACGACACATATCCCATGAATCCACCGAGGAAGGGGCTGCAGTTGTCGGGCACCTCTGACAAACGACGAGCTGCGTGAAACTCGGCCAACAGTTGCCAGATCGTCTGTTCTTCTTGGAGAGAGACTCGGACGTCACCGCTGCCATGTGGTAGCCGAATCGAGGCGAATCGGTGGCCTGTGCGGTACTCGACTCTCAAAGCCGCTTCGACGTCGAGAGCAACAATGCTGAAGCGGCCACGGATGGCCTCATCGTTTGCCGTGTCGTCGTCGATTGACCCGTCATCGCGACTTCTGTCCACACCCGCACTGGCCGAGTCGAGAATGATCTGGTCTGGCTCGCTGCCCACGACTTGGCCGGCCTGCAGAGCTTCGACAATGTCTGGCACTTCCACGTGCTGTGGAAGTGGAATCGTTTGTGAGATGAAGCGGCTCGGACATGGGTGGCGAACATCAGGGTGCTTGGTTGTTCCATTCGTTCCGTTGGCCGCATGGTCGTTCGTATGTCCGTTGGTGTGTCTTGCAAAAACAGACGGCCGCATCGACAACAGGCTCGGCCGTGTCGCCTGATGAGCAGCCAGCCCACCTCCAAGGGATGATGACGACGGCTCCGCCCGCATTCGCCCAATCTCGGCATTCCACTTCATCGCCGCCTCGAACCAGTTGGCCAGCACAGCATGGCTCGCCGCGTCGGTGCACACAGACTCGGGGTGGTATTGCAGGCCCCAAAACGGCCGTGTGCGGTGCCGCACGCCCATCAACAGGCGCTCGTTCGATGTGCCGCCCGTCGAGGGGTCCTCTCTTTCGTCAACCCATGCCAATGGTACCAATGGTACGATCTCCGATCCAGGACTGGACAGCTGCCACCGCTCCGTCGGCCAGTCTGCATCTGAGACAGCATCCTGTCCCAGATCGGCGCCCAGGCTGTGGTACAGCGTGGCCCGAAACGGTGCAGCAACGCCTCCGAAAATGTCGGGCTCGCTCTCATTGACCTCGACGGGCCGCACCATGCCGTGCAATCCGCCCGACCGTAGCCGCCGGATCCGGCCACCGAACGCGGCCACCAGACTCTGGAAGCCAAGACAAATGCCAAGGGCAGGCGTTGTGTTCTCCCTTGTGTCGTTTCTTTCGTTTCTTTGGTCACGCGCCTGCTGCCAAACATGCTTCATCAGTCCAATGTCGGCCGGGCAGTCGGGCGACCCCGGCCCTGGTCCACAGACGACGGCATCGTAGCAGGCTAGCTCTGCACAGAATTCGTCCTTTGTGAGTGCCGCGTCAATGGGCAGGATGTGGACGTCGGCGCCGAGGAGGGTGGCCAGAAGGGCGGTGATGTTGTTGGCAAAGGAGTCGTAGGCGTCGAGAAAGAGGATTCTGGGCCGTTGTGGCCGTGACCGTTGTGAACCATTCATGACGGTATGTGATGTGGATGTGATCGACAGGCGGGACAGCCTTGTGAGAACCGAGAGAAAAGGAAGAGAAAAGAGACGAGAAACAGGAAGCTGCGGCTTATTCCCGTGGAAGAAGAGTCAAACCGTGTTAATGCCCCGAGGACATTTGAGAATATTCCATTGTGCTTTGAGCCGAAGTGCAATCCTACCAGAGTCAAAGTCAATGACGAGTGAGAAGCAAGAAGAGAGGCTGACTGTCAAAGCGAGGAGCCGTTAAACCTTTAATTTAGTCTCGCTTTCTTCTTCTAGTCTTTTTCGTTCTTTTCTTTTGGTGACGGTTTTGCCCGTCTCAAAATTTTCTCATTCTCACAGCCTTTTCGCCAATCCGCCTTTGTCTGATATTAGTGCAAATGGTGCCAATGGATGGCGCACATGTCGTATTATCCCCCTGTCCCTCAGCGGCCGTACGCTGCGAAACCTGCCTGTTTGGGCAGGCCAAGGCCCAGACCGTGCGAACCAGTCCCCTGGGACCGGCTACCGTCGGACGCTAAGCCTGCAATAGCCTCCGTCGTTTTCCAGAATTACCGCCATCCACTTACAGCGAGCATTAGGCATTCCGCACTCAAATAAAGCATTACGGAACCGAATATTTATGAACTCATATTTATTTATAAATTACCGCCGGGATGTCACATCGTGCAGTGGTGTATTTCACGCACAGATCGTCCTGCGCTCACATGCACTTTGGATCATATATATGGTGAAATATGCTGAAATAATTAAATTATCAAGCATCGCTTGTCGCTCGCTTTATGTAAGATGAAGAATGCAAGACGCCTTTGAACGGACATTTGCCCATTTGCTTGTTCCCAACCACGGACCTACTCCCTCGCTCTTGGCGGGTCCACAACGACAAAGTGGCACGGCGTGCGCGAGTGCCAAATCCGCCGCTCGCGCGGACCCAGCATCGTGTCTCTCAGCAACGTTTCCGTGTTGGATCGAGGGCGTCGGCCGGCCTCCCTTGATTCGGCCTCTTTCGGGTCCTCTTTCGGGTCGACCGGCTTCGTCCACAGCCTCGTCTCTTCGACCGACGCCGTCACTTCAAACTCGCCGCGACACAGCGCCGTGACGCCCAGCCGGACTTCGGTCGTTGCTTTCGGGCCCAGCAGGGGCAGGGTCTGCTGGAGGGCGCCGTTCCACGCAAACTTGCGCGTAAAGTCGAGGGCCACATTGAGCGGGCGGTGGCACAGCGCGGGCATGAGCCGCAGCGTCGGGTAGAGCGGCTGGGCGGTGCGGTTGGTGACGCGCACGCGCAGCTGGACAAAGTCGTCGACCTTGACTACGTTGGTGCGGCCACTCTTGGTTCCGCCATTCTCTTTCGTCTTCGTTTTGTTCTTCTTTTTCGTCGACTTGCCCTCAATGGCCACGTCAATGCCGACCTCGTCCACCTTGACGGCCTCAATCATGCGCGACGTCAGGCGCATACTGCGCAGCTCGACGTTGCCGCGGCGGTCAGAGGATGTGCCTGTCGTTGTCGTTGTCGTCGCAGTCGTCCATGTCCCATGCAAGGCATCCAGGATCTTCTCACGGTACCAAAATGCTTCGCGGCTGGCCCGCTCCATGTCGGGCGAGATCTTGCCCGTACTGACGACAAACTGCCGCTGGCGGGCCGGGTTGAGGGCCGGGATGGATGCGTGTGGATCTTCCAGATAAATCCTCTTGAGGGGGACAATCACGCGGCTTGTGTTGCCTGGCAATATCTGTTCCGTCACAACAACACCGTCCTCGGCCGCCAAGTCGACACGCATCTGGCTCGGCCAGGCGTTGCGCAGGTCGAGCAGCAGCAGACAGTACTTGTCTTTGGTAAGATCGGATGTGTCCGTGTCCGTGTCTGTGTCTGTGTCTTTGTCTGTGTTTGTTGTATCCGTAGATCCTGCCGTCAAAGCAGCCCGGCATCTCTCCCACAAGGGCTGGGGAATGCTGCCGTGCAGAGGCAGGACGTCCATCCGGGCAACCTCGATACTCGCATTGACCGTCACGGTCAGGTGCAGCGACACCTGCCGCGTGTAAAACTTGGCGGCCACCTCCACCTCGTCGTCGTCTCCGCTTTCCCCGTTCCTAGACGTCCCCAGATGGGCATAGTCGACCTGGATCGTGCCACTCGTCAGGCCCGGCTTGCCCAGAATCTCAAAGTCAAAGGTGGCCGTCGCGCCAGGGGCGATAAATCGTTTCTCCGCTTTGCCGGTCGTGGCCGTCGCTTTGAGCCGCAATGCCTGCTTTTTGGCCAGGATCAGCTCATACTCATAAAGCTCCGCGGGGGAGGCGTCGCGGCTGCTCAGCGCCGACTGGATGGACGCCTGGGTCGAGTCCTGGAACGAAAACAGGAGGAAGTCGACGGGCGTTGTGGTCGACAGGTTCTTGAGGGTCACGGAAAAGACCTGGCGCTCGCCCTCCAGCACCATGACCGACGACTGCGCAAGTGTTGTGGACTCCACGACAACCATGGGCTGGGCAGGGATGACATTGAGCGAGATGTTCTCGGCCTTGAGCGGCGGGCCGGTGGCCAGCTGTCCCGTTGGAGAGGGCGGCACCTCCACCTTTTGATCCTGATCCGGATCCGGATCCGGCCCCACCACGGCAAACGGCGCCATGCCAATCTGCTTGACTTTCTCGGGCCGCTCGGGCGACCAGGCCTGGGTAAAGATGGGGAACCGGCGCTCGCGGCAGCCGCGGACACGCACGACGGCGCCGGTGATGTGCAGCGACCCGGCTGCCTGCGGCATGCCCGAGACTTTGACGATTTGCGTGCGGTAGGGTCCGAGGACGGCCGTGTCCGTGTATGCCTCGAAATCGACGCCGTCCGTCTCAATCCGGATGCTCTCGATCTCGACCTCAATGTCGTACGGGTTTTGGAGTGTCAGTTTGAAGGTGGCCGGCTCTTGGGCGACCAAAATCTGTTCGACGACGGCCTTTTCCGACGGCTTGAGGAACGAGTTGTGGATGAAGGGGTCGACATCCTGGGACGTGCGCGCGGCTGCTGCTTTGCCGGGCAGCTCGCTTCTTGTGTGAGCAACAGGCTGGCACGCAGCCGGCGCGGGCTCGAGCTTCACGCCGCGTAGCAAGAACTCGTCCCAGTACTCGGCCGCCAGATTGTCGCCGCCCAGGCCCAGGCGCCGTGACAGATTGGACGTCTTGGCAATATTGGTCACGAGCCGGACCTGTTCTTCCTTGGTGATAATCGGAGCTGCATCGCCTCGCCGTTGACCGGGTGCAATGCCGCTGCCGGCTGTTCTCAGCAAATCGCTCGAGAACTTGAGCACGCCGGCAAAGTCGGGCAGTGCTTCAGAGAAATTGATGCATGCGCGCAGCAGGTTGAGCTTGTTGCCGGGCATACCAAACAACCGCGATGTCGCCTGCTCGCGGATGCGTGCCATAATGGCCGCGTCCGAGTCTGCGTCGACTGCCCCTGAACCGCCGGTTGCTGATGCGCCGGCATTCGTAGACGGCTCAAACTCAACTACGCCGTAGGTCTTGAGCAGCATGCCCAGGAAAGCCTCGACACCCGCCTCGATATCGCCCTCGGCCAGATCCAGAGCAGCCGCACCGTTGGCATGGCCAGAATGCAAGCCATTGTTCTGTGTCACCAGACCCGCCGCGGGGTGGATGCCAACCTCAGCAGCGCCGCGTGTGCGTGCTTCGACAAGACCGCCAATCAGCACAGACATGAGCTCGCGCACGACCATGGCCTTTTTGCGGCGGTAGCCCAACCGGCCCAGGACGGCAGCGATGCCGCTCAGGATGACAATGCGGTCAATGGTTGTGAGCAGCTCTGTGATCGACGATGGGAATGCGCGGAAAAGGGTTGTTGTGATCAGAGCACGGCTCGGCGTGACAGAAAGATGCGGCACGAGCGGCGCTGGACTCGGACCGTACTTGCCCTCGACAACCATCTCCAGAAATCGGCGGTCGAGCGCGCCGTCGGCCAGGTGGAGCGCGGTCAGAATATTACAGAACCGAATGGTGGCCTCGGCCAATGGCAGCGGAGGCAGGTGCTCGGCGGAGATGCGCGAGTACAGCCCCAGGATGCGGTCCAGCAGGTCGGGCAGGATCTGCTGCAGGTTGCGCAGCCACCTGGGCTGGTTGGGGCGGGCCTTTTCGGCGGCCGCATCCAATGCTTGGGCGGCAGCCTGGGCGGCGGATCCCTTTTCGGGCGGCGGCAGGCATACACTCGGCACCTGGAACTCAATGTCGGCCCACGACAGCAGCAACAAACACACCACAATCAGCTCCAGCGCCTTGCCGTGCCACAGGTGGTCGTTGATCGACCGCGAGACGGTCGCGCCCTCGATCAGCTCCTTCAAAGCGTCCGTCCAGCGACCGGCCTGTAGGTAGAGCGAAGCGACCACAATGGTCACGCGGCTCTTGCCCTTGTTGCGCCAGCGCTCGTTGAGGCCGCCCGGGCCAAACCCTTGCACCGAGATGCGCTCCTGGCTCTTGCTGCGGTAGCCGTCGCCGATATCTTGTGGGGACGTGGCGCGGTCGGGGCTTGACAGGCCGCTGGCAAGGTCGCCGCCGCTTCCTCCGCCGCCGGAAATGTCGTCAAAGGTTGTGGCCGGTCCCGCAAGACCGCTCGCGCTGCGCACAGGCGTCGACGGTCTTCCTGGAGTCGATCCAGCGCTGCCTGAACCAAACGGCGAGCCGCCCTTGAACGGCATCGGCATGGACATGCGCGCCTGGCTGCGGTCGGCCGGCGACATGCCGCTTCCCACGGAACTCGAGCGGTGTGTGGGCAGGGTGAACTGCGAGTTGCGCCGTGAGGCGACCGTGCTGCTGCTGCTGCTGCTGTCGTCGCCGTTGCTGCCCGGCCTAAACACAGAGCCCATGGCCTGGCCGGGCGACTCGATATAGGACATGGCGTCAAAGGAGCGCGCCAGCGTATTCATTTCCGCCAGCAAAAGCGACGAAACGTCGGCCATGACGGCCTTCATTGTGGTCCGCTTCGACTTGGCGACGGGCGGCACGGTGGCCATGCCCTCGTCAGGCATTGGGATAGGCGCATCGGGCGACGGCTCGTAGTCGAAGATGAGCACGCGGTGCACGAGGACTTTTGTGTAGGTGTCGCGCAGCTCCTCGAGTTCCTGGTACAACGTGCGAATGTTGCGTTCCTCGATGGATCGTCCGGCGGCCGACTGGCGCTTGCTGCCAAAGTCGACCGTTTTTATGGCCGCGCCGTCGGCAAGCGCCAGAATGACGAGGGGCTCGCGGTAGAGGTCGAATGGACACAAGGCAAGGTGGGAAGGTTGGGGGACGTGTGTCGTCAAATCGTAGAAAATCATGCCGTCGGGGAAGGCCAAAGGATTGAACATGTCTGTCGGTTAGTGGGGGGGGCAAGGTCAATAGAAATAGAAATAGGAATAGAAAATATCGTGGGGGCCTACTTCTGTTCGGCCTCCGGTCAGCGCTGACGTCGCGCAGCTGGACGGCATATTCGCCCTTGAGCCGGTCGAGAAACGAGGCAAAACGGTCGCGATGCACGGGGCCGACGGGCAGCACCAGGCACTTGACCTGGGCCGGCGAGACCGGCAGAAAGGGGTCCGACCGCGGCATCGTGCACCGGGCAGACGAGAAGGGGTATATCTGTGTCTAGGATGGGGGTGTTGTCGCATATATGGTCGTATAGAGAGAAGGCCTATGACGCGGGAGGCATCGCGAGTCGATGCGCAGAAAGGGGGGCACGAGACAGGGGCGGTGTCGCAAGGCGGGCCGTTTGAGTAGTGCACTAGTTTGAAATTGACTATAGCTCAGAGTCCAATCGGTCACTGGTAGAGCCTCGTGGTCGTGGCTTGTGTCTGTCGTCGAAGTTGTTGTTCTCAAGTTAAGAGGTGACGATGGAGGCACGTTCTAAGGAGGTACGTCGAGCAAATGCGGTCGGAAGCTGCTACACACACCGCAAGGAGACGTGGAAGGTGTGGTTGTGGAGGACTTGCCCTTTCAGGGAGAAACGTGGTCCGAGCTTCCTGCCTTCCCTGGCAGCCTGGGTGGGGTCGCTGGGAAAGGTGCTGTTTGGGGAAGGAACAGGTGAAAGAAAAGGTTAGAACCGGTGTCGAACAGGCGTCGAACACGCCGGCTATTGTGGATCGCAAGCGCTGAAGCACGTCAGTTGGATTCTCGAATTTACCCCTGAAACACTGGTTTTAGTGCGGAAACAGCGACGGACCAAACAAACCACATCCACAGCCTTCTTGACATCAGATGGAAGGAGCTCAAGACGGGGCAAGATCGAACACAACAATAAAATAGGAAGGTGCAAAATATGGCAGTGACGGTATAATAAGAAACTGTCTGTCACATGTAATCAAGATGCATACCTTAAATCTGGGTCATATCACTTCACCAACTCTCCGGATTGAATCGCACAACAACCTTTTCGGCCTGTTTACTCAACCCTCATGATAGAGTAAAAAATCCTTGTTTGTTTCATAGAATTCTAGCTGCAGTCATTAAACCTTATAAATATCTCCTCTCGCTCTTCACTCTTCTCTCTACGCCTTGTCCTCCTTAATCTCGGCCTGCAGCCAAGCGGGCAGCTCTGGCGGCGCGCTCCAGCCATCCAGGAACGACTCGACGGCCACCTTGGGACCGGCCGGCTTGGCATAGACGGCGGTGACGTACCAGGCCATCTGGCCACTCTTCAGGGTGTGCTGCAGCGTGGGAATGACGGTGCGGCTGTGGATCAGGTTGGAGTTGGGGTCGGCATTCACCAGGTTGGCCTCGCGGCCCTTGTCGAGGCCCGCCTCGAGCGAACGGATGCCGACGGCGCCGGCGTCCCGACAGACGGCAAAGGCACCTTCGTGGCCGCGGGCCCAGCCGTCGGGCGTCAGGGTGTCGTAGTTGCCGATAATCTTGGGCTGGGTGCCCTCGCCAGTGGCGGCGTCGTACAGTCCCAAATAGCGGCCGTCCTGGGCGTTTTCGTTGTGGATGGCGAACGCGCCGTCGGCGGTCATGATGGAGCGGTCGGAAGGGCCCTCCTTGACGGCGATCCGGTGCACACGGAGGTGCCAGTTGGGGGCGGCCTCGGTCGGGGGCACGAGGACTGTGCGAATCGTGACATCCGAGAAGGGAGACCAGACCGAAACGAGAACGGGACCGTCTTCGCGCGTCTCAATGGCGGCATACGACGACAGCCGGCGCGTCTTCCAGTACTCGCCGCCGTCGTCTGACAGTCCCAACTGCGAGGCGAGGGCGTACTGCTCGAGAGTAAAGAGGCCCGGTGGCACCGAGTAACCAAAGGCGCTACTGTAAGCAAAGCCGCCGTACTTGGCGTGGGTGCCCTTCATCGGGTAGCTGCAGGCCTGGCCCGACGACAGCAGCATGCAGTGTCCTCCGCGGTTGCTCATTATGTGGCCGGGCTGGGGTAGGGGCTTGACAAGCGGCAGCTCGGGCCAGTGGTCTTCTTCGGGAGACGTCCAGAAGGGATGTGTCTCGGGGACAGCCAGACAGATGAAAGCCAGACAGGCCCAGTACGGACTGCCGGGGCTGTTGTAGTTCTCGGCCATCTGCAAGGTTAGCGGGAGTACAAGTGCACACAAAGGATCAAAAGAGGTTAATAGGGGAGGTAGGGCTGAGGGCTGACTTACATACATGTTGGGATACGAGTACCCAACAGTGAGTGTACCCGCCGGGCTCCACATGTCGTTTTGCGTCTGCCAGTACCGCAGATGCCGCAGCACAATGCCCTTGACTTTGCCCCAGGTCAGGGGCGCGGGCAGCTCGACGTCGGCATAGGCCAGGGCGCCCCAGAACGAGACCATGGCGAAGCGGTAGCCGACACTCCGGCCAAAAGGGATCGAGCGGCCCTCCTGGTCGTAATAATGTGCCAGGTCCAGGGCACACTCCTGCGCGCGCTTTTTGAACTCGGCGGCGTACTCGGGGTCCTCGTCGCCGGCCAGCTTGGCGTAGAGG
Organism: Sporothrix mexicana; assembly: GCA_021396375.1. NCBI lineage: Eukaryota > Fungi > Ascomycota > Sordariomycetes > Ophiostomatales > Ophiostomataceae > Sporothrix > Sporothrix mexicana. The sequence continues at coordinate 38,134 of WNYC01000050.1, forward strand.
AGCTGCAAGAAATGGATGGCAAACGACGACGAGTAGTAGTCCATCTGGTGGATGTCCTCGGGCCCGTCGTTGGACCAGCCGCCGCCTCTGTAAAAGGTATCGAGGTGCTTAATGTCGCTCTCGAGGCGTTCTTGCGAGAAAGCGCCGCCGTTCTTCTTCAGGCCAAGGTTGGCAAACACACGGAACCACAGCCAGTTGGTGTTGGGCATGTTCTTTTCGTTGACTGAGTTGCCCAGCCAGGCCTCCATGTTCGCCTTTTCGCGGTCGTTGAAATTATCCCAGAACACGGGCGCAACCGCTAGGGCAAACCCCAAAGGGCACATCTCCACCATGCGCTGGTCGTTGTCGTGCGGGAACCCCCAAAACTCGGGGCTCTCCGGGTCCGTGCCAGCCTTCAAACCATCAACCCACCATTGCGTCCCGCGGTAGTCGCCGCCGCCGGCCAGCAGACACGCCAGGCCCCAGAGCGGGCGGCAGATGCCCTCGACCTCGGACGCCGTCTGGTCGAAACGGACGGCCGTGGCGCCGGGGCAGCGGACACGGGCTTTGGCGGGCGAAAAGAAGGGCTCGAGGGGGTCGAGCAGGGCGTGCAGCAGAGTCTGGACGGAGGCGCGGTCGCCTTTGCTCAGATCAACCTGGCCGAACGGATGGACGGCGTTGTAGCCGAGGACGAGGCCAGATTGCGACATTGTGTGTATGTGAGCGGATGCGAAGCTGTAGATGTGTGAGAAGAAGCGAAAGAAATGGTGATAGGAAAAGAAAGAGAGGCGTGAGGGACACAACAAAACAAAACAAAGTGAAGAGGGGTTGAGGCGGAAGAACTGACGGAAAACAACAGAGAGATCCCGTCTTTTGCGGGAAGTCAATGGAGACTGCAAAATGCAACCAAAAGACGAAAAAGACGAAAGACGGCACGGATCTGGCAAATCGATCGGAGACAGAGGGGTTGAAGAGTGACGACGGGAGGAAATCAGAGACAGTAGAATGAAGACAGAGAAAAAGAGAGGGGAGCTTCCGTCGAATGTCTACTTTTTGTTGTTGCTTTGCTAGCTTTGCATCCCACAGTCGTATCGTTTCCGTGTGGAGGGAGGACGGTATGACAGTACTTAAGAGACACGGAAACCCCAAAGTGGGCAAGGATGAACGAAAGGATCTCAAATCGAGCTCGACAATTCCTCTCCTTCAGTTCTTATTGTCCTTCATGGCCATGAGCCAAGACGCTTGGAGACGCTCCCACTTTCACCGGCAGATTTGGGGTCTCGGTGGAGTTGTAAAGCTGGGGAGAAACTTTGCATGTTGCTGTCTGCTTTCTATGCGTGTTTTGTCGACTTATTCCCTCTCTTTTTTCCCTTTTGGCAGTATGTTGATCTCAGAGAGGGGTCTGATTGGCGGCTAAATAGACTCCATTGCAAGTGCAAGTTGCGATTGCTGGTCTCGGTCGACGCCAGTCCCGTCATACTAGCCCAGGCTGGGGATATCGTAGGCATAGCGTTGGAGTACAAGTATTCGTAGTGTCGTGAGCTTGAAGGGGTTGAAGAGTGAGAAGTATGACCATGGCTCAACCTCAACTCGACATAAAGGGGGTCAATGTGGGGAAAAGTGGACCGCAACTGTCTGCTGGCGCCGCTCTCGCCCTTGTTCGGGGTAGCAGCCGCCGGGAAGGAAGGAGCATTTCGAAGGCTGTTCAGGCAGGTGCGTCCCAAGAGACTTTATTCGGACAGCTTCTTTCCTGTTATGTGAGTTCCATTTTCATTTGGTATATATCGACACAATTGTGTCCTGAAATCAAAACGCCAGGCTACTCCGTACAAATCCTTTAAATCATACAATTTTTGTCCATCCCACCAACGCCTTTTAAATGCAAATGCAGACCTCTCATGGAGGTATCTCTCGGCGTCCACCCTCTCTCACGAACTGTATGAAGATACATAGTACTGCAAATCACTCGTTGTTAGTAAAGACAATTCTTCCGACAACCGTACTCGCATAATGAAAATACCAGAGGGCCACTTACCGTAATCGAGCTCGCCTCATCCGGGTCGTCTGGGTCGTCGGGCTGCGACACGTAGACGTGCAAGATCAAGGCCGTGCCGTCGACGACACACGCAATCACGCGCCCATCCAGCCGGCCGACGCTCAAGACCCGGCTCCAGTCCCGCCCGTCCACGCGCACCGTCGCAAACTTGTCCGGCCCGGCCTCGCGGTAGCGCGTGCTGGGGTGCTCCTCGAGCGGGATCGACAGCGCGTCCTCGTTCATCACGGGGTTCTCCAGGTCGTTCCACACCGTCTCGACGCTCAGCGTGTCCGTCACGAGCCGCAGCCGCAGCATGCCGTACATGTTGGCGCTGATCTCGAGCTTGGGGCCGGCGCCGCCGGCAGTCGAGGTGCCGCCACCGGATCTGTCGTTTGACGTTGAGGAAAACCCCGCCGGCGCAAGGCCTCCACCGCCTCCTCCCGACGTTGTGTGCGCCAACTTCGTAAAACGGTCCGAGACCGCCTTCAACTGCAGCAGGGGCGGCAGCACGATATTGACGTCGGCTTCAGGAACGCCGGGCTCGACGACTGTGGTTGTGCGGTTCGGCGCAATCACGCGCACGGGCATGTCTTGCAGAACCACCTTTTCGCGCTCATGCTTCGGCTGCAGTTCGATTTCGTCACGGTCGCGCGCCCCAGCACCACCCCCACCCGCATCGTCAAATGTGCTCCCGAATGTGCTCTCCCGGAAGCGTGCAGCTCTGTCGTTTCCGCCTTGTGCACCTGCCTGCCCGATCGGCCCGATCGGCCCAAACCCAAAGGCGCCCAGCCCGCGCGGATTCGTCATCGTGTGCACCGTCATCGACAGCACCGGCATGTCGTCGCGCTTGCTGAGCCGCAGCACGGCTTCTGTGCTGTTGATCGCCGACCGCAGCGCCCGTTGGAGGGAGGCGAGCGTAATCTCGAGGTCAATCGCATTGCCGGCATTGCGCGACTGCAGGATGTAGGCGTCCGGGTCGAAGAAGAAGTCGCGCGCAAACGTCGACCACACCTGCGACCCGCGGTCGGGCACCACAATGAACCGCACCTGGTCGTCCTCGAGGCGCACCCACACGAGCTTGTCGAGCGCGCTCAGTGCGGCGACGAGTTCTGGGACGAGTTAGCAATGCTCAATCTGATTATCTGATTCACATTCACGGGGGGCGTGGGCGTACTTGAAAACGTCCGAATATTCCGCAGCTCGGCTTTGAACTTCATCGTGTCGGAAATTGGCCGTCGTCAGCGGCACGGGTGGTCAATGACGAGGTGGATATCGCTGTCTTCGTCTGGTTGTAGACCTCAAAGTCGGCTTTGACGCGTTGCACTTTAAAATGTCGCGACAGTGGAGCCCCTGCCTGAAAACGAGAAATGCGGGGCAAAGCTCTGCCAGGGGAGGCTCTTCAGCATGGAAATCGGCCACTAACAAGCAAATTGCCCGGTTGGGAAAGAGCTGACCATGCCCCGCAAACATCCATACCTTCAATGTTCAACATTCAACACGCAAAACGATACAGTAAGAAAGGATTTGACACTGATAGAATGTCGGTAAATTAAGTATATAACAAATAGGTATATGAACGTGCCGGCTAGACCGATCCAACTGCGTCAAAATAGTAAACTGGAGGGGTATGTTGAAGCAATGACATCGAAAAGGACTAAAGGAAAAGAATTAGAAAGAAAATGAAGTCAAAAGCACAAAAAGAAAAGAAAAGAAAAACAAAATAAAAACAAACAGGACAAATGAGACAGAATATCAAATGACAAAATGACAAAATGACAAAATGACAAAATGACAAAATGACAAAAAATACCACGGAAATTCGCGGGCCTAAATCTATTCTCAGTTTCCATACACCTCGAAAAATAGATCGATGTCTTCCTCAGGTGGAGGAGAGGGAACACTCGGCTCCTCAGTGCATGGCTCTTGCTTGGCCCACCACCCCTCAAACGTCGAGCTGTGAGCAGTTCTCCACGACACCCAGTATGCATCCAGCAGCAGCTGTTCGCGCTCGTTGGGCTTGCTCAGTGGCATCGAATTGCAAAACGTAGCACGAAGAACGAAGCGGAACCCGCTCCAGGCATAGCCGCCAAAGTACCCGGCGTACTTGCCGCCCTGAACAATGTACCTTTTGCCCGGGAGGCGGCTGCTTCTGGTGTACGGCGTCGGCTTGGGGTGCTTTTCCTTGGGATCGGCGCGTGGCAGCTGGATCTTCAAGTAGCAGTAAGCGCACGGCACGTTGAGGTCAACCTTGCGCGGGTATGCCATGGCCATGAACGTTGGCATCCTATACGGATAGTACTGCATCATGTATGACATTGTGTCGTAGTCCTGTTCGGTCTCGATGGTGATAGGTTGCGGTGGCTGCCGGGCGACTGGCCGTTCGCCCTTGGCAAAGTTGCGCTTCCGGCGGAATATGTTGAGACGGTGACGGAGGCTGATGCGGACGTTGTTGTTGTTGTTGTTGTTGTTGTTGTTGTTGTTGTTGTTGTTGTTGTTGTTGTTGTTGGCATTGACATTGACATTGTTCGGCTGGGCCATAGGAGCAAAGTCGAGCGACACTGGATCGGCTACCACTGGTATAGGAGCCGGAGCCGGAGCCTCAACCAGTGCAACAACCGGCTGTGGGGCAGCAACAGGTGGTGCGGGCTGTTGTTGTGCAGGTTCAGGGACATCCTGTGCGATTTGTGCAGCAGGCGCAGGTGGTGCGACAACGATGGGCTGTTCGTTGTTTTCAGGAGCTACAGGAGCTAGTGCAGGAGCTGCAGCCTCTGCCTCTTCCTCTTCTTCAACAACCTCATTGTTGTTATCACGCGGAGCCGGCCCGGCTCGCGGCTCATTGAATATAGATGGCTCTGCAGAGACTCGAACGGAATTCTTGGGGGAGAGCTGGCCTGGGCCCAGTTGGCAGCTGCTGGAAGCCTTGTCCTGGTTACACTCCACAGCCTCGTCCACCGGTTGCTCGACATGTTCCACTGGTGGATGTTCTTCTGGAGCTTCTTGATGTTCTTCCTGCTCGTGAGCTGGCTCAACTTCTGGCTCAACTTCTGGCTCAGGTACTGGCTCGGCTGGAATCGGATTTGGCTGTTTGACGGGAGGCTCTTGGTCGGGCTGGATATCTGTGGGATCGAATTTCGGAGGCTCCGAGAGCCGGGGCAGTGGCGGGTGGTCGCAAGTGTGAAACATATTCTTCTTACAAATGGGACACTTGGGGCGATGGTTCATGCCGAGCCAGACCTTGAGACAACGCATTCCGAATTTGTGGCCGCAGGGAAGAGACCCCCACTGTTCGGTCCATCCCTCATAAGTCGGTAGGCCGACAACTTCGAGGCAGATGGGGCACGGCTCGGTGGGATTCACAAGCTCAGGACGACCGGACGGCGGCCGTGTCCAAGGACGCTTGTAGTCGCCGCGCTCACCGGCGTTGTGCACGACGGCAGTGCGGCGAGCCCGGTCCAACGGGGATATCTGCTTATGGCGGCGGCGGAAGAAGGGCATCTTTGCGGTGATAAAAAGATATAAAAGAAACAAAAGGCTGAGTATCGTCGATTTAACCACACAGGCCGTGTTGACGGAGATATTTTCGAGACCGAATAGGATGGGTATCAAACGCTGGAAAGAAATGTACGATGAAAACTGACAAAAAAGGAGAAATATTAGGATCCCGGGATGAAGACGACCACGAGAGATGATAGAATGAGAGGAAGGGGGTTGGGAAACTCTTCTATCACTAACAGTAAGCTCGATTTTGTGCGAGAGCTGCACAGTGTGTCCTATTACTTAATTGCACTAATAAGAGGCATCTGTTGATGATTTAAAGCTTGAGTGACGTCGACGTATCCCGAATCGTAGTCAGAACCGCCGAGTATATTACTTTGTAGATCGACTAGCTTGCTGGTCCGTACCGCCCCTAACGAGTCTAATGGTGGGACTAGATACCCATAGGTTGGACCGGACCGTTTTAAGCTCTGGACGACACTGAACAAGCTCTGGCTAAGCTCTGGACTGGAGATCGGAAGGTGTCTGGCGCGCGGGGAGGGGCAGCGGTCGATTACATGCCCTCGAGGGCCGGAAGCACGGAAGTACCAGTCGAGTATCCTTGGATCTTTGGGTTTCGTGTGAATTTTGGCTTGAACTTGCGGAGTGGCGGATGGTCGGATAGGGGCGGATGTAAATAGTCGAGGTGAGGAGACGCCTGCTGCACAAAAGAAAAGAAATGGTGCAGAACAGAAAGGGCGTAAAATCTTGTTTTGTCAAAAGAAGACGACAAAAAGAGACTCTAATGATGGTGCAAAAAGAAATGCAAGAGAATGCAAAAAGATGGTGTGAATGGCAGTGTATTGGCTGGAAGAAGGGCTACACGTGGACGTGAGCTGTGTGGTGCTGAGGTCTCAGATTCTGGCCCTACCAAAGGCAAGAGAAGCACGCAAAGGCTGTTGGGATTCGGAGGTCTGATGATGTAGTTTGTGGTGGTTAATGATAAGGGAAAAAGAGATGATGAGGAGATGCATGTGCAAAGAGACAAAAGGGGGTGGAAGGGGATGACAAAAAAAGAAGAGGGGGTAAATAATAGGGAGATAGAAGAAGAGGAAAGAGCAGACACGAAAAATAGGTTGAGTCCAAGAGTCAACAAGGAAATCACGATATTGTGTTGCTGAGTCTAGATCGGGCAGGCACCACCCACTCTGCGCAGTTGTCGGCCTCGTCGTGTTGTGGTTTGTGCTCTGGTTTGGCCGCTGCCAGTGGAGAATAAAAGACCGTATTTCGAGTAGAACATGTAAAGTTACATTTGAATCTTAAATTCACACTTGCTTTGTTTTATCTTCTCTTTCAAGTCCTGCCGATTCATTGTCCGGCGATGGAGACCGGCCAAGGCCGCCATCGTAGGACTGGGTGGGCGCCTGCCTTACAGGACTTTTGCTCTTGGATCGGGCAGGAGCTGCGATGGGAGCTGGGAAGTGTCGAGCTTCAGAAAAGCAGCTAAAGCTGTAGGGAGAGTGCCCCGCTGTCGGCAGGTGCAAAAGTGTGTGATTTGGACCAGGAACGCTTCTCCCTTTGGTTTTGTTCTCTTCATGCTTCCGTGTGGTCAGATTTGGCGTGGGTGCGAAAGGCAGTTAAGGAGGCGACGACCAGTCACCGTGAGCCTTGCAAGCCACGCAAGAAAAATTGTCGGCAAGCCATACGCAAAAAGGTAGCAGCCTGCAGGGTTCTGTTAGGAAAAGCAGCTTTCAAGTAAAATAAAAGAAGGCAACTGCGATGCACACCGCATATGTGCTGCGGGAGTGCGATATGCGGCCATGCACCCGATACGCAATCGTTGAGTCTCTCCGGGCGCCCAGAGGGTGCCTCGTTGTGTACCGTTTTCTGTACACTCTTTGCCAGCCATTATTCAAACTTTGTGTCACCCCCGCCCTGTCGCCTTACAGTCATTGTCTCGCGCCATGCCATATATATCATAGTCGTGCCCATCTCTGCGAAGATGTAGAGGTGACTCTCGACATTTCGATTTGACATCTGATAACGGTCTTCATGTGACTGATTTTTTCGTTTCTTATCTTGACTACATCACATGGACAAAAATACCGATAAAGGACAATAAAACGAAGATCGAGATGAATGCAGACAAGATGTTGGGAGATCTGTCGAGACAAATGAAAGCCGCCCGCATGAACTGTGCTCGCTAGGAAAATGCTGCCTGGTAGCCTGGCTCAAAAATACAAAATGCAGACTATGATGCCTGGATGATAAGATATGAAAAAACTCTGAATATATCGTTCTGTTCGTACACGCACAAATGACTATCGTCTTGGTGGCTCATCGTCGTCGCTGTCGTCCATAAACCCTTGTTCCAATCTGTGCTGTTAGCGACACTCTTACTGAAGGCAAATGATAGATTCGAGAAAAGGAGACCCACTCTCTACTCAACCGCGGCGCATCGTAGACGGCCGACCCGCCTCGCGGCAGCTCGTTTCGCCGCGCGCCGCCAGTATTGGGCCGCAACGTGCCCAGCTCCTCGCCCGCCTCGCCGTGCAGGTCGATGCCCATCTCGTCGTCGTCGGACAGCAGCTCGTCGGCGAGGTCGGTAGCGCGCCCGTTGCCACTTGCCGAGCTACTTCTGGGCCGGCCGATCCCTCCGAACAGAATGCGTATCCGCTGGGCAACGCCCGTATCGCCCCCGTTGGCGGCCACGCGGTCGCGCCACGAGGTGGTGGTTGTGGCTCGCGAGGCTCGCGAGAAGAAATGGCTGACAGACGCCTGCATGCGGTCTCGTAACGACAGGGTCTGGCTCGACAGGGTGTCGATGGGGAGGTAGTGGCTGTAGCGGTTGCGGTAGTGCTGCCATACGGGGACGATGACAAAGGTGAAGAGGACGAAGACGAGGAGGGCGATGACGGCGGGGAGGAAGAGGGTCTGTGAGGTTAGTTTGCGTTCTCGTAAGTATAATGGACATGTAGTTCGGCCCTCACCTTGACGACCGATAGAGTGCCGCCCATTTTGGCGACAAAAGTCCGTCAGCGGGCAGAGGCACTGGAAGCCGGGACGCCGGAGACGGAGTGCGGAGGTGGACAGGAGCCGGAGGATGCGCAGCGCGACAAAGATCGGATGTTGCTCGAGAGGCCGCTGGTCAAAGAGTTTCGAGAATGAGTTTGGGACGCTGTCGACGCTTGCGCACTGGCGTTGGTCGTTCGTCGTGGCTAGGTGCCGTCGTTTCGCCGTTGTCGCAGACGATATCGAGAACAAGAGACGCCAAAAGCCAAATGGCCACAAAGCACCTATCGAAGTGCGAGGCGATTCCGATTACGATTGCAGGCGATCTCTCATAATGTGGAATTATGGGGCCACGAATGTGTTCCCTTATTCTGGGCTCTGTCACGCTGTTTACGACGACAGCGACAGTAGCCCGTATTTTTAGCGGTTGGAGCCGCACGCAAGCCACGACAAGCCACTATTGGGGTTTTGGAGGACTCTGACAAGCACAAAAACAAAATAAGAAGCCTCGCATTTGTGCAACACGGTTTGAGTCTGCACTTTCTTTTGAGCTCATATTTTTATTATATTTTTGGAGACTGCCACGGCGTATTTGGTATGCCGTCATCCCGTTATTTCACTATTAGTGGTCCGCACACTGCCGAAATACAGCTCCCGAGAGACTTTCATGTATCGGACGGAAGCACTTTCACGTGACAGCGCGTGAATGTCGCAAAGTCCAGAAATCGTTTCCATTTCCGTACGATATACTCCGTACGTTATCTTCTTCATATTTCCTTTTCTCCCTCTCTTCTTCAACATGGGAATTCTCTTGCATTCTCCCTATCTTCCATTCTTCTTTCTCCTTTCCTGCCCTTCCGGACCCCTTTTCGACCGGAGATCAAATACTGGGGAATCCCTCCCTGCTCAACGGCTGCTCCAAGAATCCCAAGTTGAAAGCTAGGCACTAGCGCTGGAAGCTAGCGGCTACAGTTGAGGTGGTGTGTTTATGGCGGGGTATTTCGGTGCTGTTTGGGGTGACTTTCTGGATGATTTGGGGCAGCTTTGATTAGGTGTAATTTTACAGCGAGCGTCTACGACATACTGCGAACACAAAAATAGCAGGTATTAGCTGCCGGCCCGCCACGGCGCTACGCGGACGCAGTAATAATACGAGCTGTTCTCCCTCATCTTGCAGTGAGACAGTGCTGAGCACTGTACTCCGTAGAACACTGTCTGCTAGGATAGGCGTCCAAACAAGACCATCGTAATTTCACATCCAAGAGGGACATCTGGTGATGCAAATTGCCCTCGTTGTGCCTCAGATAAATGCAAGTGAACTAAAAAACGAGCAAATAAATAAAGAAAAAACAGTTCTTGCGCAACCATCTCAGATAGAGTGTCACAGGCCTAGCTCTATGCAGGGCGGGATATGCAGCGAACGTGCACATTGAACCCTTCCAGGGGCAGGGCCACTGTAAGTGGTTGACGGGAGGCCTGGACTGGCTTGCGTTTTTGGAGAGAGGACCCTCTCACACTGTATGCAGCTCGCATGGAACGGTAGGTGTGGCCCGTTTGGGACTAGTGCTGAAGCACGGGCAGCTGCTGTTCTGGTCGGAAAACCGCCCCTGATGGGCCCGTGTTCAGTTCAGGGGGCAAGTGGGAGAGCACGCAGAGAACAGAGGGGAAAGAACGAACGAAAAGCAAGAAAAAACGGCAGGAAAGACCAGAAAAGACCCCAGAAAAATAGAAGGAACGACTCACTGCACAGAGACGACAGGGAAAGAATTAACAAGGGGTAAAAGGCAAGAAGACAGTTGAGAAAAAAAGAGGAAAGATGGCCAGGACGCCAGGGGTTTGAGATGTGCTAATCCTGTTTCAGCCCATCGCCTCCACCACGACGGACCCCTTCGAGACAACGTGCCAGCAAAGAGCCAAAGAAGCAAGGACCCAAACGACGAGAGGCGTGCCGTGTGGGAAGACATACGCAGCACAGTCTTTACCTGATCGAACAACACTGGCCAGACTGCCAAGAGTTGAAGACGACGAGAACAAGAGGAGAAGAAGACAACGGCGGAGAAGACGGAGACGAAGAAGACGACAAAGAACAACAAACAACGACGACGACAGCGACAACAAACGAGCCCGACGAAAAAGGGGAAAGGGGGACAAAGACAGCCTCCTCCCCATGCGACGCCCTGTCCCGACGTGACGGGCAAAACGAAGAGAAACTCTGACGAGAGAACAGCCGGCGAAGCGTTTCTGCATCTGTTTCGAAACATCACGACTTTCCGACGAGCATCGACTGCCCATTGACATTGCCCGCGACGATTGTGTCTGCGGCCAGTGCAGGGACACCGCCTCGGCAGCCGATAGATACACGGTACACCCTGTGATATTGATGTGCGTTCTGTTCTCAGTCCCTCTTCCTATCTCTCTTTCTTCCTATTCTCCCTCTACCCTCTATCTTCTTCCCTCTACCCTCACCCCTGCTCAACTCATGCTAAATCGTGTTTATGCAGACCGAAACCACCCCTGACCCTCTGCCTGCCCGCCCCAAGGGACATGATGCGATCCGCCCGTCGCCTGAGACAGCACCGCATCCAGTGACTGAGAGAATAGAGAATCGATACTGAGTCGACGCTGAGGCTCTGAGGCCTTCTGGACGAACCGGCAAAAGCCATCAGCATCGATCATACAGGCTCCACCACCCACGAACCGCACACCGCATACAACAACTGATATACCACTCGCCCACGTCTCGCTGGCCGCCCGGTCTTCCCGCCGCCATGGCCGACAAACAGCCCAGACAGTCGTCTGGCGGCAAGTCCTTTTTCTCGCGCGTCAAGCACAAGTCCGACCGCCGCAACACAAACGGCGACGAAGGCAGGTTCCTCGGGCCCCTCGACTTTGACGCCGCCAGCACCACCGGCTCCCGCACCTCGCGCCACTCCCACAACCGCGACTCCGTCATCTCGCTCGACCGCCCCACCTCTCCCGAAGCCGGCATCAATATGATGGCTGGTGTCATGACCACAATCCCCTACGAATCCATTACTGCCGACCGCCGCTCACCCATCGCCGTCGACTACCTTCCCAAGAACGGGAATCCTCCAGGCTCATCAAGTGGCCCCCCGACAGGCCGCGAGCCTCTCCCCCACCAGCTCAACAAAGCCACGAGCGATTTTCACCAATATCCTACCTTTGACCCTTCCTCGTCGACCGCGGCCGCCGCCGTTGCCGCCTCCATGTACGGCGCCGCACCCGCCGCGGGCAGCGCTGCCCACCTCTCGAACAGCAGCCAGCTCTCAGGTCCGCGCCCACCACCGGGCCAGGGCGGCAACATGACCATGGCCTCGACGGGCCGCCAGACACAGCTGCAGCAATGGGGCCCGCCGCGAGAGAGCGCCGCGTTCCAGAGCGGCCCCGGCTCGCACAACTCGCGCTACAACTCGTACCAGACAACCTCGGGCGGCCGCAGCTCGACCGACCACAACAGCATCTTCTCGGGCCTACCGAGCGCATCCTCACAAAGCTCCTACGCATCACACCGCGAGTCGAATCGCTTGACAAAGTTCCCCTCGGGCGCTGGGGGTGCAGCGGGCGGTGCCGGTGCTGGTGGTGGTGCGCCCTCGCACGATGGCTTCAACCTCTCCAAACCCGAAGACGATATCGTGATTGAGCAAATGTTCCTGGCTCTCATGCAGAAGCGCGGCTGGCTCAACCTGCCCGAACAGGCCCGCCGCCAGATGATTGCCTACCCGCCCCTCAAAAAATGGACACTCATCTACCAGGACCGCCTGAGCGAGTGGCAGGGCGAGCAGCGCCGCCGCCAGACGGCCCGCCCCGGCCAGTACCAGAACTTTGACGTCACGACCTACTCGGACGAAGAGGGCTCGCCCGAGTGGTACGTGCGCAAGATCATGGAGAATTCCCTAGATGCCAAGAACCTTGCCAGTCTCGAGGTCAACCTGCGCACCCAGCAGATCGGCTGGGTCAAGCGCTTTATCGAGTGCCAGGGCCAGGTCGCCCTGACCAATGTCTTGCTGAAACTGAACCGCAAGAGCGCCCGCGGGCCTACCGCGCCCGACGTGCCCCGCGGCGACAAGGAGCTCGACCGCGAGTACGATCTCGTCAAGTGTCTCAAGGCCCTCATGAACAACAAGTTTGGCGCCGACGACGCCCTCGCGCACCAGCAGGTGCTTGTGGCCTTGACTTTGTCGCTTATCTCGCCGCGCTTGTCGACACGCAAACTCGTCAGCGAAGTCTTGACGTTCCTGTGCCACTGGGACGACGGCAACGGCCATGTCAAGGTCATCCAGGCCATGGACAACGTCAAGAGCTCGCAGGGTGAGACGGGCCGGTTTGACGCCTGGATGCGTATTATCGAGGTCACCGTCGATGGCCGCGGCAAGATGGGCAGCATGGTCGGCGCCAGCGAAGAGGTCCGCAGCGGCGGCATCGGTATGGAGAACCTGTTGATGGAATACTCGGTGGCCACCCTGATGCTCATCAACATGCTGGTCGACGCCCCCGAGCGCGACCTGCAGCTGCGCCTGCACATCCGCGCCCAGTTCATCGCCTGCGGCATCAAGCGCGTGCTCACCAAGATGGAGAACTTCCAGTATGACTTGATTGACAAGCAGGTCGAGCGCTTCCGGAGCAACGAGGCGATCGACTACGAGGACATGCTGGAGCGCGAGAACAGCAGCATGAAGGACAATGTCGAGGGCGACCTGAAGGACCTCAACGACCCCGTCCAGATTGTCGACGCCATCCAGACCCGCCTCAAGGGCTCGCGCACCCAGGACTACTTTGTCTCGGCCCTGCAGCACCTGCTGCTGATGCGCGACAGCGACGGCGAAGAGCGCCTGCGCATGTTCCAGCTCGTCGACGCCATGCTGAGCTACGTCGCCATGGACCGCCGCCTGCCGGACATGGACCTCAAGCAGAGCCTGAACTTTAGTGTCCAGAGCTTGTTGGACAAGCTGCACACGGACTCGGAGGCGCGCCAAGCGTTGGACGAAGCACTCGAGGCCCGCCAGATTGCCGAGGCCGCCATGGCCGAGCGCGACGAGATGCGCGGCCGGTTGGAGCTGGGCGCCGACGGACTGGTTGCAAAAATGCAGCGCCAGCTGGACGAACAGACGCGCTTCATCGACGCACAGCGCCGCCAGGCCGAGGCCCTCAAAGCCGAAATCGACAGCGTCCAGACGCTGCGAGCCAAAGAGGCCCAGCGCAACGAGCTCGAGACCCGCGAGCTGTACCTCATGCTGCGCGACGCCCAGGATGTTGCCGCGTCAAACGCCGCCCAGTCCAAGGCCGGCGCTGCTGCCGTGCTGGCCACTGGCGGCACTGTCGATAAGACCAAGCTGGGCGACGACGACCCGGTACTCATGCAAGGGATCCTGGACCGCGAGAAGCTCATGGACCGCCTGCGCATGCAGATCGAGCGCCAAAAGACGCAGTTCAAGCTCGAGGGCCGCGTATGGGGCGATGCCGTCGGGCCCTCGGATCGTCTGCGTGCTCTCCGCGAAGAGATGGAGGGATATGGCGGCGACGAGGCTGCCGTTCCCGGCAGTCTGCTGGGTGTCGACGGTGGCGGCCCTAGCATGTCTACCAACAGCGTGCTCGGCAGCGTCAACCGGCAGACCAAGATCGGCCGCAAACCTATCAGGGGTGCGCCTGGGTCTGGGTCTGGTTCTGGTGCTCCTGGTTCTGCTTCCAACATTCCTCCCAATGCGGGCGGCTCGCACTTTGATGACGACGACGACGAGGTTACGGGCGAAGACGGCGATGTTGTCTACGAGAAGCCGCGCATGGTCGAGATCCGCCGCCCTGTCATGGACCCCAAGCAGCAAGCCGGTCTCCTCGGCGAGATTGTCGGCAAGGTCAAGCGATACGAGGGCAGCGACTCGGAGGATGGCGACGGCGTCACGACGGGGCCCTCGCACCCCAGCCTCGAGTCCCAGTCGCCCGTTACACCTCACGACGGCGACGCGCCCAAGATCCAGATCACCGGAGCGTCGCCCAACAGCGGAGGTGGTGCACCACCACCACCTCCGCCTCCTCCGCCTCCCATGCCTGGCCAACTGCCCGGCGCTCCTCCTCCACCACCTCCCCCACCTCCTCCTCCTGGCGGTCTTTTGCCAGGCGCTCCTCCGCCGCCGCCTCCGCCTCCACCTCCACCCGGCGGTCTACCAGGCGCCCCTCCTCCACCACCCCCACCGCCTCCTCCTGGCGGCATTGCTGGCATGCCACCACCGCCGCCGCCGCCCGCACCGCCGATGCCTGCGCCAGGCTCCATGTCGGGCCACTTCTTGTCCAAGCAGCCGACGTTTGAGCCGGTGCAGCCGACCGTGGGCCTGCCCGTGGTGAGACCCAAGAAGAAGCTCAAGGCATTCCACTGGGAGAAGGTGGACGAGACGGTGACGACGCATTGGGCGGCGCATACTCCCTCGGCGGAAGAGCGTGAAGAGAAGTACATGGAGCTCAGCCGCAAGGGCATTCTGGACGAGGTGGAGAAGCTGTTCATGGCCAAGGAGACCAGAATTATTGGCCAGGGCTCGAGCAAGAAGGACGACAAGAAGCAGATAATCTCCAACGACTTGCGCAAGGCGTTTGAGATTGCGTTTGCCAAGTTCTCGCAGCACAGTGTGGACAAGGTGGTGCAGATGATTATCCACTGCGACCGCGAGGTGCTGGACAATCTGGTGGTGATGGACTTTTTGCAAAAGGACGACCTGTGCAACATCTCCGACAACGTGTCGAAGCAGCTGGCGCCATACAGCAAAGACTGGACGGGCCCCAAGACGGCCGAGGACACGCGCGAGATGGACCCGGCAGACCTGACTCGGCAGGACCAGATCTATCTGCTCACGGCCTACGAGCTGCACCACTACTGGAAGAGCCGGATGCGGGCGCTGGCGCTGACGCGCAGCTTCGAGCCCGAGTACGACGAGATCATGGAGAGCATCCGGCAGGTCATGGAAGTGTCGGAGTCGATCCGCGACTCGGTGTCGCTGATGAACGTGCTGGGTCTGATTCTGGACATTGGCAACTACATGAACGACGCCAACAAGCAGGCGCGCGGCTTCAAGCTCAGCTCGCTCGCGCGCCTGGGCATGGTCAAGGACGACAAGAACGAGTCGACGCTCGCGGACCTGGTCGAGCGCATCGTGCGCCAGCAGTACCCCGAGTGGGAGTCGTTTGCCACGGACATTGCCGGCGTCGTGACGGCCCAGAAGATCAACATTGAGCAGCTGCAGGCGGACGCCAAGAAGTACATTCTCAACATCAACAGCGTCCAGCGCGCCTTTGACAGCGGCAACCTGTCGGACCCCAAGAAGTTCCACCCGCAGGACCGCGTGACGCAGGTCGTGCTGCCCGTCATGAAGGAGGCCCGCCGCAAGGCCGAGCAGATGGAGCTGTACCTGGAGGAGATGATCCGCACGTACGACGACATTATGGCGTTTTACGGCGAAGACAGCCGCGACGAGAACGCGCGCCGCGACTTCTTTGCTAAGCTGGCGGCGTTCATCGGCGAGTGGCGCCGCTCGCGCGAAAAGAACATCCTGTACGAGGAACAGCGCCGCCGCAACGAGGCCAGCATGAAGCGCAAACACGCCGCCCAGCTCAAACTGGGCGTGGGAGCAGGCGCGGGCGGCGAGGCCGGCGCGCTGCCCAGCCCGTCGAGCGCAGGCGCCATGGACAGTTTGCTCGAGAAACTGCGGGCCGCCGCGCCGCAAACCCGCGACCAGCGCGACCGTCGGCGCCGCGCCCGCCTCAAGGACCGGCACCAGGTGCGCATCGCCTCGGGCCAGAAAATCCCGGACCTCAACGAGATCCCCGAGGCCGAGGCCAGCCTGCAACAGCGGGGCGGGCTGGAGTCGCCCACGTCGGGCGGCGAGGGACCGCCGAGCGTCGGCAGCATGCTGAGCCCTGTCATTGGCTCGCCACGGCCCGACGGCGGCGACGGTGCGGGCGACGAGGACGACGTCGCTGCCCGTGCCGCTTTGTTGCTGCAAGGCATGCGCGGCGACGACGACGACGAGCTCGACGAGGAGCGGCGCGAGAGCCTGCGCAAAGCCCGGCGACAGACGGCCGAGGCGGAGCGGCAGTCTCGGCGACGACGGCGCGACAAGGCGCAGAGTGGCGGCGGCGGGATAGCTGCCGACAGTGCGCCGTCGGGCGAGGCCACGCCTTCTACGGCAGAGGGACAGGCGGCAGCAGAAGAGAGTGCGCCCTCAATATCCCCATTGCCGACAGAAGAGTCGTGAGGAGTACGGGAGTGAAATGCGGAACAATAGTTTGGTGTTGTTGCTGGGAGGAACCTACAAAATGTGCATATGTATAATTAATATCTGTCTTTATCTGCGTCTTTCTTTCCCCCTTCTTTCCTTCTTTCGTCTTTCGCCGTTTCTTTTTACCCTCTTTTTTTTTCTGTCTCTCCTGGGAGGTTTCGGGCATAGAGAACGGGAGGCTGAGATCAAACACGAGAGTTTGCGAGTCTATTTTGGAATTTATTGTTCCTTCATTGCGTTCCCTGTTCTACGCTGAATTTACGTTGATTTTGCGGTACAGAAGCCTGCCACATTTAAACATTTAAATCGACCTGTCTACCTTCACTCATCTCATCCACTTGTCATCATTCACCCAACCTTGGCAAATCAAACTTGGGTATATTCGTGATAGTAAATGCAGCGTCTAATATAAAAATCTCCAAAATATGCCTTATCCTTCTTTTTATTAGCGATACCTCCGCCGTTCATGACCATCTCTTGGGATATGTTTCCGATCGTCACCCCTTGGACTCCTGCTCCGACTCCGGTGTCTCCTTCTGTCCCCTCTTTGTTCTCTTCCTTCTTCTCCTTCCCTTTCTTCCCTGTCTTCCCGTGGCTGTCTGCCTTTGCTGTCTCTTGCCTCTTTCGAGTCCTTTCGCCTTTCGTCCCTTCCTTCCTTGTCCTTATCATGGCCATCACGTGATCTGCTTCGTCTTCTAGAGCGGCGATCATGTTCGTGTCTATCGTGTCTCTCGCGTCTCTCGTGTCTCTGGCGGTCGTGTCTGTCGCTTCTATCGTGCCTGTCGTGCTTGTCATCCCTCCGGCTGTGTCTGTGGCTGCGTTCGCTTCTGTCTCCCCGATCACGATCCCGATCACGATCCCGGCGATCTCTGTGGCTTCTGCGTTCTCTTCGCTCTCCGTCTCCATCTCTGCCTTTGTATTTGTCGGTCGAGTCTGTTTCTGTTTGTGGCATGCGCGACGAACCGGCCGGAACGGCAATCGAGTTGGCGCCAGTGCCTGACCCTGTTGTAGATCCTGCCGGGCCCCCTCCCAGCTTCGTTCCCGGAGCAAGTCCCAGCGCCAAAGCCATGGCCTCTTCTTCGGCCTCCTTGACGCGCCGCAGCTCATCGCGCCGCGCGGCGGCAGCAGCCTCTTCGGCGCTCGCCTCGTCGGTGGCGCCCTCGCCCTCCTTGGCCTCCTTGGCATACCAGGTCAAATCTTTGCCCTGCTGCCATCGTCCGACGGGCGCTTTGATGCTGTGGCCGAGATAGTGTTCGCGGCGGCTGGACTGTGCGACGTCGTCCCAGCTGAAATTGACGCCGCCGCGGGAGCCCTGTTTGTGGATGGTTGCGACGAGATCCATGGTGGGGGAGGTGTTGGTGGTGGTGGACGGCAGTGAATGGATGTTGTTGTCAGTTCGAGATTCGGGATGGCTAGGCTGGAGTGAAGGCTGATTCTGAATTTGGTAGTGACGTTCGGCGAGGCTGTGATTACATAATCAAGAAATTTAGCGTCGTTCCATCTGCACCAAGCTCCAGCGCTCCCTGGCGCCTTCCCCTCTAATTGATTCGCACCTCCCAAAACAGACAGCTACAAGCTCGACCTCAACCTCACTCACTTCTGAGTCGCGTTCACGAAACCTCCTTTTCGACTCTCCTCACCCACCCCCACGATGTCCTTCAAGATCGACGAGCTCCAATGGAGCGAGCCCGAGACGGCCAACGAGATGCAGGGCATCCACTCCAACTCGGTGCTCTACTACTTTATGCGCTCGCCGTACTTTGACAAGACGTCCAACAACAATACTGTTTACAACCAGGCCATGCACAACCACCAAATGTTCCCCGTGCTGGAGACGCGCGAGCGCTTCGAGGATTTCCTGAAGAGCATGTCGGGCGTCGAGTACATTGTGCACCAGGCGCCGGCGGAGATGGCGCCGGGGACGGGCACGGGCGTCTGGGTGATTCGCAAGCAACTCCGGCGGAAACGAAACGACGGACAGCCCGACGACCTGACGGTCTATGCCGACTATTTCGTGGTCGGGTACAACATCTACCAGGCGCCGACACTGGCGGACGTGCTGTCGTCGCGGATCACGAGCATGGCCGTTGCGCTGGGCAAAGCGTTTCCGGCGATGAACAGCATGCAAAACTGGTCGCCCGCCGAGGGGCACTACTACGAGACGACGGGGAAAGCGGCGGCCGAAGCGGCGGCGGCGGCGGCTGCCCGGGCAGCGGGGGACGACACGTTTGTGGAGGGCCAGACGCTCGACGAAGACGAGGAGGAGGACGACGAGGACGACGAGGACGACGATTCTTCCGACGACGATGCAATGGATATTGATAAGAAGGAGACGGAAGACAAAACGGAAGACAAAAAGGACGATAGAAAGGGCAAAGACGATAGCGACAGCGAGTCCGACTACGACTCGGACGATATGCTGGACCCGCGCCTGGCCGAAGAGTCGTACGCCATCCACATGATGTACGGCGGCGAGTACATGGACGAGCAGCCCATCTCGGGCCGGCCAGGCGACTTCCACATTGCGCTGGCGGGCGGAGGAAGAAGCGCCGTCGGCGGTGCAGCAGGCGCGGCCAACGAAAAGGCAGCCACGAATGCCGCTGATGGCGGCAAAGATGGTACCGGCAGCGGCAAAGCGACGCCCAAAGACGGCAAGGAGAGCGGCAAGAAGTCGGGCGCAACGACGCCCAAGCCAAAACGGCGAAAGAGCAAAGGCCCGGCGGCGGCGTGAGGCAAAGGGGAAGGTGACATGAAGAGACATGCAATAATGGGCATCGTTTTGTTTACAGCATTGGCGTTGGTGGAAATCATGGAGTTCATGGCGGATACGACTGGCTGGATGTACTTTTGTACTTTTATATTTGAACTTATTAACAAAACTTTTATGTCAAATCGCTCAGGGTGTGCCCTGTATATGCATGTCTATATCTCCTATTGTTCCTCTCTCTATGCTCCCTCCGGTCGCATATTTCGTCGCCGCCTACTTCTGGATCATCTCCCACCCTTGGCCAGGCACCTTCCTCTGCCGCACTTTGATCGCCGGCAGCGGCCAGCCCATGCCGCCCACTCCACTGCCGTCGTCCGCCTGGAGCGTCGGCACGACCCAGCACTCTCTCTCGCGGCCGTCGTCCGACCGGAACGTCTCCTTGATGGGCTTGCTGTACTCAAGCAGCGGCGTCCCCTGCAACAGGCTGGCCAGCTGCAGGCCCGAAATGTCAGTGAGCGACCGCATCCGCACCTTGGGCAGCGAGACGGCCGGGTCCATGTCGGGGTTGGGCGCCGTGCGCTGCAGGTGCGAGTAGACAATGTACTGGGGGCACTCGGCGACGGTCATGTGCGCCAGCGGCGACGACGGGTGGATGTACACGAATTCCGTGCCAGACGAACCCGTTTCCGACGGAACAGGGAACAGCGCCCGGTACGGCACTTCAATGGCGCGGCGCGGCTTGTGCACCGTGCCGCCTGCATTGATATACTGCGGCGGGTTCGGCGACATGTCCGCCCGCAGGGCAATGTTCTCGGGGAAGCCGGCGGCGACCATTTGCTTGAGGAGGCGGATCTGGACATCGGTGGGACGCGGCAACTGCTCTTGGTACTGGAGGTTGGCGGCGGCGTGGATCGGCAGGTTGGTCCGCAGCAGGTTTGTAATCTGGCGGCGCATCTTTTGGATTTCCCGCAAGGCTTTGTAGTGCACAAAGTGGTCCTGGCACCACGCCTCCGTCGGCTCGTGCGAGAACTCGCCAATCACCTGCAAAAGCTTCAGGGCATCCGACTTGTCGTCGAGCGACGTAAACTGGCGGTGCACCTTGCGGAACAGCTCGGCCGTCTGCCGCCGCTTCTCGTCCTGCCGGATGTCGTCCTGCGTGCGGACTTTGGGTTTTGCGTTTTCAACGTCGCTGTCGGCATCGGCATCCTCGTTGTCGCCGTCTCCCTTGGACTTGGCTGTCGCCGACGCGGCCGGGATGGCATTGTTGGGCCGCACAAAGACCTCGTCCGCCGACATGGCCGCCACGAGCGCAATCACGTAGTGGATGCAGTCGCCCGGATGGCCCACCATCAGGATCTTGGCAAACCGCGGCGACAGCGGGAACGCGCTCATCAGCTGGCCCAAGGGCGTGATCACCCGGTGGCTGCCCGTGTAGTAGTCGTCCGTCTTGGTGGCCGCCGACAGGTACATCAGCAGTCTCTCGGCCCTCAGAATGCTGCCAGTGTCGGGCGGCGTGGGGAAGGGGAACGCGCTGATGCTCGGCACGTGCATCGACTTGAGCTGCAGGACAACGCCCTCGATCGGCATTCGGAGTATCTCCGGCTCGGCAAACTCGGCAAAGTTTTCCTCGTACACCGCCGACGAATAGAGTCGGTAACAGTGACCGGGGCCCGTACGACCCGCACGGCCGCTGCGCTGGCTGGCGCTGGCCTTGCTGATCCAGCCAATCTCGAAACTCTGCACGCCCGTCTGCTTGTTGAACGTGCGCGCCTTGGCCCGGCCGCAGTCAAAGACGTAGCGCACGCCCGGGATCGTCAGACTCGTCTCGGCGACGTTGGTGGCCAAGATAATCTGGCGCGAGCCGTCGGGCGGTGCCTGGAACACGCGTTGCTGGTCCTTTGTCGACAGCTTGGAGAACAGAGGCAGGATCTGAACGTTCTTGGGGCCAGACCCGGCCGTCTCGCCCTCGTCGGGCACAAACTCTTCCTCGCCGTCCTCGTTCTCGTCGTCCTCGGCATTGTCTTGGTCGTAGTCGTCTTCTTCGCCCTCGAGATACTTGGCGTCCTTGCCGTTCTCATCGCCCAGGCCCCCGCCAAACTCGATGTCCTCCGTCTCGTAGGCCATCTCCGACGTCGAGAGTCGCACTTTGGGTCCCGTGGCAGAGTGTGTGCCGTTGATGGCCAGCCGCAGCTGCTTGGCCAGCCGCTGGATCTCATCCTCGCCCGTCAAGAATACCAAGAACCCGCCGGGCGGCAGCTTGCGGTGGCCTCGCACAATCTTCTTGAAGGCCTCCTCGACGTAGTCGTGCCGCGTGTGCTGGGCAAAGTGCACTGTCACGGGGTACTGGCGGCCCTCGACGTGCACCATGCGCGGCGTTGTCTCAAAGAGCGAGCGGTTCTTGGCGAAATCCGTCACCTGCATCGTTGCCGACATGATGATGATCTTGAGAGGTTTGACAGGGACGCCGCCACCCTTTCCCTTGGCCTTTGCCTTGGTGCTCATCTCGTTCACCTCCGCCCGAATCGTGTTGACCCGGCTGACAATGCCAATCAAGACATCCGTGTTGATGCTCCGCTCGTGCGCCTCGTCAATCAGCACTGCCGAGTAGTTGCGCAGCGCCACGTCCTCGCTGAGCTCCCGCAGCAGCACACCATCCGTCATGAACTTGATGGCCGTGCTGCTCGACACGCTGCTCTCGAACCGGATCTGGTAGGCGACCGCCTTGCCGTGCTCGGGGCCCAGCTCTTCGGCCACACGCTTGGCCATGCTGACGGCAGCCACACGACGCGGCTGCGTGACGCCAATCATGCCCGGATAATCCGAGTCGGGGTGGCCAAAGCCGGCCTCGTACAAGAATTGAGGGACCTGGGTGGTCTTGCCCGAGCCCGTGCCGCCCGACAGAATGACAATGTCGTGCTCGTGGATGGCCTCGATGATCTGCTGCTCTTCGGCCACGACCGGCAGGTCCATGCGCTGCTTCTCGACTTCGGGCGTGCGCGAGACGTCGACATGGAAGGCTTTGCGGTCGAGGCGCTGCGTGGGCTGCAGGTTGGCCGGCAGCGGCTCGGACTCGACCTCCCGCGGCTTGAAGCCCTCGACGGTCGGGAACTCGTACGTTTTTGTTGTTTCGCCTGTGGCGCCCTCGAAACCCAAGGCTTCGTTGCGTTGTGCCTGGGCCCACGCCTTGAATGCAGAAGGTTTGGAGGATGTGTCGTCTGAATCAGAATCGGAGTCGGAGTCGGAGTCAGAATCTTCCTCTGAGTCGTCGCTGTCGTCATCGTTATCGTCGTCGTCGTCGTCGTCTTCCTCGTCGCTGCCGTCCTCCTCCTCCTCCTTGTCCTCGTTTTCGTCTTCCGAGAATCCGCCCCATTCTTCGTCCACGTCAACAGCCGCCTTGCTGTCCTCGTCGTCTTTCTCCATCTCGCTATCGCTGTCGGGCTTTGTAATGGTGTATGTTGGCTCCGGCTGCTTGACCGTTTCCACGTTAAACTTGGACTTGACGCCGCCCCGCTTCTTGCGCTTCTTCAGGATCGGCCGGCCGTCGTCGTCGAGGTCGAGTGGGCGTTTCAGGCCCGACCCAATTGAAAAGCCAGCCCCAAACAGAGAGCTCCCAGACGAGGCACCAGAAGAGGCAGGGGCTGTTGCTGCCACCGCTGGTTTTTCCTTTTCCTCCTCCACCGCCTCATCCTCGCTTTCGTCATCACTCCCTGCGGGCCGCCCCCTCTCCAAAGACTGCTTCTTGGCCTCTTCCGCGCGCCGCCGCTTCTTGCCCATGCCCAGGCTCTTGCTGCTCTCAAACACGGACGGGTCCACATTGTGTGCGGCCAGCTTCTCGTTGAGCTCGCGGCTCTCGTCCTTGCGCAGCTTTGTCTCAATGTACTTTTCGAGCCGCTTGGCCTTTTTGGCGCTCATCTGGGTGGCCTGGCCGGCCCGGAGCTCGGCGCGCAGCTGGGCCTTTTTCTCGTTGCGGGCCTTTTGCTCTTCGGGCAGGACGACGGCGGCGTTGCTGTCGACGACGTCGTTTGCAGACGATCTCGATCCATCACCGTGGGTATCGCCGGCATTGGCCCGCTCGTCGGCTTCGCGGGCCTCGCGGGCGCGGGCCTTGTGCTTGCGCTGCCGCGGCACAAACTTTTTCGGTGCTGGCATTGTGTTGTTTCAGACGATGTGTGATCTGTGATTAAATAAGAAAATATGGTGGTCGTGGGGAGGCTCTTGTTGCCTATGTTGTGCTCTCGGTCATGCTGATCGGAAGAAGGTCGTGGAAGAGGTGTGAGAAAGAGTTGGGAGTTGGTGTTCACCGACGGAGGGAGTATGTACAAGGAATAGCACGGTGGTCGTAAGTCGCTCGTACGTCGTTATACGAAAGGCTGCAAACCTCTTTTCTCGTCACCTTTTAAAGTGGTCGGTTACAGGCAAGAAGGTGCATCGCAGCTTCCTCGAAGAATTTCCTGGACATATTTTGTTATCGCAATCGTTATCGATAAGACTTTTTTTGCGGGTCCTCAGGAACAGGAACAGGAAGTAGTAGCGACTACTCGCTTTAGCGCATTTCTGCTAGTATCGCTCTATCCGGCTTGTCTGCCATCTTATCAATCTGCCGACAACGGATCTGATTGTGAAAAGGCAACCCAAAAACTCCAAAAACAGTCAAAACAACCCGTGTCGGGCCCGACGGTGCGGAGAGTGAGGAATTGCGTTATTCTTTACCTGTAAACTACCTGTAAATCACAAAACTCACTCCCAAAATCGTCCACCGATCGGACATCGACACGGACTTGCTTACGGCCGTGTCCTCATCTGGAGTGTCGTTCGTCCGGTTTTGTGAGTCTGACAGTGACTCACAGAATTGGAGAAAGCGGACCGGGTTTGAAGCCAGCATTCCTCGGTCCAGATCCGCGATGTTCTCTCTTTTCGACGACTTATTTTCCAATGTTTCCTCATTCTCCTGCCTGAGTCTGCCTCCTGCCCATTCTGATGGTCCCTGGCCAGCCCCGAAGAGGAAAGAGCTCGGAGCTAATGGCAGATATCCGAACGCTAAACTGGGTACGTTTCTGGCCACGCTTTTTAACACTGTTCAGCGGCGCACTTGCGGTGGGACGTTTTCCCCAGAGGCGTATATCCGACCCACTCTTTCCTTTCTTTTGCTCTCTCACAGGCAGCACCGGGGCAGCATCGGCTGTAAGTTGACACGCAAAGGGAAGGAGCGGCACGAGCACATGGAAACTCGTGCCTTCTTGGCCAAGCAGGTTGATCTGATAAAATGTAGATATATTTAAGGGGTGAGGAAAGGGGTTTCCAATTGACCGAAAAATGAACGTGAACGTGAACCTCAATTAAATTCGACTCCAGGCATCCAGATCCAGTCTGACATCACGCCCGTCGATCAACATTGTTGACATCGTCTAGCCTTTCCTTACATCTCTCCCCATTAGCTCGGATATACGACTCGGACTTTGATACTGGACCATCTGTCTACGTCAATATTTGCTTTTATCTCCTTCTTTTTCTTTATATATGAGGCGACTTGCCCAGACATCTGTCGTCTGCTTCGTTCTTTCAATTGTCGTCCTCATCTTTGCTCTCATCATTTCTTCACTCACTCCATTTACCCCGAACATACTATCATCACCAGCAGAGCAAAAGGACCAAAAGGACGCCACCCCTACAATGTCCGTCCCAAAGAACCTCGTCGTCGTCGGCGGCAGCTATGTCGGCGTCAACGTGGCCCAGCAGCTGGCCGCCGCGCTCAGCGACTCGTTCCGGGTCGTGCTCATTGAGAAGAACTCGCACTTTAACCACCTCTTTGCCTTCCCGCGGTTTGCATCGACGTCCAAGGTCGAGACGAAAAAGGCATTTATCCCGTACATGCCGGGCACATTTGCAGCGACACCTGGCGCCAACAAGAACACGGTCGTGCAAGCCAAGGCCACAGGGCTGACGCGCACAACGGTCGAGCTGGACCGGTCTGTTTCGCTGGGCGGCGTCGAGAGCCAGAGCATTCCCTACGAATATCTGGTGCTGGTCACAGGCACGCAGATGATGCCCCCCTCGGCGATGCCCGGCACGGAGAAGCGCGACGGCGTGGCGTACCTCCAAAAGCACGCGGCGCAGGTCGAGGCTGCGCAGCGGATCGCCATTATCGGCGGCGGCGCCGTCGGCGTGCAAATGGCCACGGACATCAAGGAGCTGTACCCGGCCAAAAATGTGACCTTGGTGCACTCGCGGCCAACAGTCATGAACCGCTTCCACACGGACCTGGACGGGATTGTCAAGGCGCGGTTTACCGAGTTGGGCATCGAGACAAAGCTAGGATCGCGCGTTGTGTCGCCGAAAGCGAGCACTGCGGCCGCGGCTGATGGAACGCCGCTTGAAGTTGTGTCTCAGGACGGCTCCCGTCTGGAGACGGATCTGGCGATTGTCTGCACGGGCCAGACGCCGCAGTCCGGGCTGCTCGCATCGCTGTCGCCGTCGTCGATCAACGAGTCCGGTTTCATTCGTGTGAGAGACACTCTCCAAGTCCAAGACCCCGAACTGAACAATGTGTTTGCCATTGGCGACGTTGCCGACACCGGCGCCCCCAAAGCCGCGAGGCCGTAAGTCAAGTCCACACTCTATCCTTTGTTGA
Source organism: Sporothrix mexicana (assembly GCA_021396375.1). Taxonomy (NCBI): domain Eukaryota; kingdom Fungi; phylum Ascomycota; class Sordariomycetes; order Ophiostomatales; family Ophiostomataceae; genus Sporothrix; species Sporothrix mexicana. The sequence continues at coordinate 64,251 of WNYC01000050.1, forward strand.
GAATGCCCGCTAACAGAACAGCGCCAACAAACAAGCCACGATGGTCGTGCAAAACATCCAGCACCTGCTCAAGAACGAGCCGCTCGACAAGTACACGGGCATCGACCCGGCGGGCATCCACATGACGCTTGGACTGACCAAGAACATCGTCTTCCGGAACCCGCTGCCCGGCGACAAGCCGCACGTTGTGCCGAGAGAAGACGGCACGTACGACATGAACATTGACGGCGTCTGGACTCGCCGCGGTGGCGGTCTTGATGCCAACTTGTAGGGCAAGCAATGTGCTATGATGTTATGAAAGGCTACAAACAGCATATGATGAGAAGGAGATGAGGGATATAAGAAGAATTTACGAACCAGACAAAGAGCATAAACTACAGCTGCATACAGCAACGATATTCAAAATAAGGTTACAGGAAAACATATAATTAATATAAACTGTAAATCAAATTTGGAAGAAAATGACAGGCTTTCAGCACAAGTAAAAATAACCATCACTGTTAATATGGCCTAGGAGACTGATCTGAAGCTCCACAAAAAGATAAATGTAACGAGCAAATGCCCCATAACAAGAGCATCTCGTCACCCACTTGCCTGCAGACCTGACTCTTAAGAGGCAACGAATTCACTACATAGATCACCAGTATAGCTTTCTACATAGGACAGGAAGTCGTACAGGATCAGCAGTGACAGTAGTCATAGTGCAATTTACATACAATTCAGAATCGACTGAGATCTTTTTATTTATATTATTTTTGATCGACAGATTCTTTTCATCTTTTTTATTGCCCAGGAAAATGAGAAAACGAGGGAGAAATAATTTGAATAAAGATATGCGGTTTCTTTATTTCCCGGAAAACCAAGTCTTGCTTTTTACAGGTCAAACTTGTTTCTGAGCTGGCGTTGTGGACTCTGTGATGTTGACCGTCGCCGTCTTGACCGTGCCATAATTGTGCTCCTCGTCCTGGCTGCTCAGATTGCTGCCTGAAGGAACAGAGACAACGCCGTCTTCACGCCCCTTTTTTGTGCCCTTTGTGCCCTTTCTCTTCAACCACAAGACCATGCTGATGACGACGATAATCTCGGCAGCGAGAAACCCAGCGGCGGTCCAGTTGCCGGCGACGATGTTGGGCATCTGCACCGTCTGGAAGACAGCCAGAGGAATCGTGGCGCTGAAAACAGACGCCCACACATTGAGGCCGCCGCCCGCAAAGGCCCGCGTGGCCGGGTCGCCCTTGCAGACCTCGTTGGTCCAGGCCCAGAAGAGCGTGCTCGTGGCGGTGCCCCAGCTGGTCTGCGTGTACAAAAAGAAGCGGAACGAGCGATTGTGTTCTGGGAAGACGGGGGTGGCTGCCAACAGGATCACGACGACCAAGTTGATGCCTGGACCAATAATCAGGCCCGGCCAGCGGCGGCCGCGGAAGACGGTGTCGGACAGCCAGCCGAACAGCAGCATCTGGAAGAGGTCCATGCCGTAGAGCGTCGTGGAGTAGCTGTCGATCTGGGCGACCGTGTACGATCCCGGGATGCGCTTGTTCCACGCCTTGAACCAGTACGGCATCGCGTTCGAGGGCTGGAAGCCGACCGAGTTGCACGCCGACATGAACCACAGGGCCCAAATCTCGGGCGTCAAAAACCACCTCTTGATTTGCTTGGCAGTAATCCGGCCCTGCTTCACGCGGCCCTCGATCGGGTTGCGGTCGCGGGCGAGTTCAATGTCGGCCTCGGAGAAGACCAAGTCTTTTGTCATGCGGGCCGGCATGTCGGGAAAGAAGAACATCTGGGGGACAAGAACGCCCAGGCCAATGACGCCGTCGATGATAAAGAGCCAGCGCCAGCCGGACCGCCCGTTGACGCCATCCAGATTGCTGTACGCCGCCGCCTGCGGATAGCCCGCAAACATGGGCCCAATGGCCGTGCATGCATTCAGGATGCCGATCCGCCGGCCCAGCTCGTTCTTCTGGTACCACGCGCCAAACAGGTAGCACATGCACGAGAAGTGCGCCGACTCAAAGATGCCAATCAGACTTCGCAGCGCATAAAGCTGAGGGGCGGTGTGCATCTGGCTCTGGCCAAACGTCGCCATCGTCCACGCCAGCTCGATAAACGGCACAAAGTACCGCGGCGGGACCCGTGTCATGATCAGCTGCATCGGCCACAGCGCCAGACAGCTGCTCATCGTGTAGAACGAGTTGGCATTGACAATCTGGTTGCCGTAAAAGCTGAGCTCTTCCTCCATTCCCGACACAAAGGCGTACGTCAAGTTGCTGCGGTCCAGGTACTTGATAAATGTGCCGAGGCAACCAAACAGGAGCAGCGTGCAGTCCGCCTTGAAGAGAAGCTTTCGTTCCTCGGGTCCCTTATCAAAACTGTCCCAGATGTAGCTGCGCCATGTCCGCTGCCGAGACGACACGTCCTGGCCGTTTTCGATGCCGCTGGCTGATGCGTGGGACACATCACGCCGCTCGACATTGTCGTCCAGTGCCTTGAACGCAAGGGCTTCCGGCATGGTGCAGGTTGTCGTGTAGGGGGAGGGGGTGGGGGCTAGGGAAGAGAAGAGGAAGAGAAGAGGAAGAATATGAAGAAAATCAAAAGAAGAAGGAATACTGTTCTATTAAAATCCCTTGAAAAGTAATGTGTACAGCTCAAATATTTTATATCGCCAGCTCTCTTCCCATTCTTCTTTTTCTTTTCTTTTTCGTTTTCATCAATTATTTTTGATTTGCAAATCCTGTCTGCCCGTAGCATATCCGTCGCGTATGCCCTGTCGTGTCGTTAAACTGTCCGATCTTTGTTGACGCATCTCTTTCCTTGTCCGTCGATATAAAAATAACGTGCCGGTACTAAGTAAGGCGTCACTGTACTTGCGACTCTCGCATTGGCTGGCTCTCTTTCTTTTCTCGTGGTTTAATGCTGCACGTCCTTCCCGTGGTGGAATCCATGCAAGCGACATCCACTGACACCCACTTGCATCGGACACCATGTCCGCACTACTCGCCGACTCGGAGCTTTCCAATAAATAACTATGAACTGTTTTTATACGATGAAGGCCACAGTGATGACAATAATAAATATATGTTTACGAGACAGGAAGAGAAATATGGAAGATACGATCTACTATGGCTGGGTAGAAAGCGAAGGGCTATTGACCTTTTCCAGGGTTTAATTATTGATTTTAAGAATGTTCAACAAGAAACAGACATGCTTCAACACACTTGTACGGAGTAACATGCCGATGCTTGGCAGACGCTACAGCCGTCAAGCTTTCTTAGTGGTCATTTTTGCTTATGCTAGAAGCTTATCATTTTCTTCCAAATTTTATTTACAGTTCATGTCGGTCGAAACTAATGTAAACAAAGAGATCATAGTAAACATCTTCCGTCAAAAATAGACACAAAACCATTGATCAGAACTATTTTCGATTGAATTATCCAAATAAATAACAATTACCATCTTCGCATAAATCCACGTCATTGTCAGCCATTGTCCTATTCCGACGTCGGCAGCCGATCCCGCTCCTCTTGCCGTTTTGGGCACTTACACGGGCCAGCACGCGAGCGTGCTTTTAGTGGCGATGGCACAACAGCAGAACGGAAGGAGCGACCTTGTCACCACGCTGCTCGTGTCGAGGGCTCCCCTTTCGCTGCCCTTCAACGCACAAAATCGTCAATGTCGTCCCACAGGCTCACCAGCACCGACCGGTCGCCCACAAACTTGGTCCGCGAGTGCTGCACCGTGTAATTGTTGACGACGGCCACATCGCCCGCCTGCCACGGCACCAGAAAGCCAATCTCGTCCTGGATCTCGATGAGGCGGTCGTGATACTCGTCGGGAATGTCGGAGCCGTCGCCGTACGACGAGGGCAGCTTGTATCCGGGGCCGTTCTGGACCTTGTGTGGCGGTTTGAGCGAGCCGCTCCGTTTGGCATTCCCGTACACGCCGGCCAGCCCGTTGAAGAACGACTTGCGGCCGCTCGACTTGACTGTGCGGATCGCCGGCACGACCTGGACGACGTGTAGACCGTCCCCGTAGGCATCGGGCTGCCACACGGCCGTGGCGTTGATGTCGTCCCGCAGCAGCTTTTCGACCTTGGCGTGCTGCTCTTCGATCGACTCTCCTTCTTTGATGTCGAACCCGTATGAGTCCTGCCAGTTGTAGCCGATGGCCGCCGCTTCGGGGTCGTGTTTCGAGGGATAGTACTGCCGCCCCGTGACCTTTTTCTCTTCCAGGTGTCGGACAAACTCGGGCAGTTCCGCTCGTAGTCGCTCGTACAGCTCTGTCGACGACAGCAAGGGCGTCTGTCCGCCCTGCTCGGGCACCCGCTCGGAAAAGAAGAATACAATCTCGGGGAAATGGTTCGTGCGGGCGTACTCGTTGTGGAAATGCATCGACACCGTCCCGGGGAGCTCGCTGGCCGTCTTGATGTACTTTGTGACGGACGAGCGGGCGCCTGACAGGCCCAATTCTTGGTGCTCAGCGCGGAAGCCAAAGGCGTCCACGAGGAACGAAAGGTCCTCGGCCGTTTTCAGTGGGAGGCCACGGAAAAAGAGGACGCCGTCTACACTGTTAGTGAGAGCATTCAAAATAAGACGGCGTGCAGTGTATACTAACGCTGGTTCAATAGTGACCGAATGGTGCCGTCGGCGGCGAGCTGTTGGATGCGGGCCTTGACATTGGGGAGAGTGGCGGGTGTCGTCTTGTCGGCCAGTGTCAGACCAAGAGGAAAGGCATTTCCGTGAACGACCCGTTGCCCGGGAACTTCAAACGGCGTAAAATCGATTTTAGAAGCTGTTGAGGTAGTTGTGGCCGGACCAGCCGGAATGGCGACAGAAGAAGCCACGGCAGTAGACATCGTCATGATTTGGATGCGATAGCAATGATAGATAAGAGACAGTAAACAAGGGGCCTAACTGATCCATATAAGTCATAAATGGCCGTGAATTTGGGGAGGAGGCCGTCCGCTCAAAGGATTATCCCCTCCATATCTGCTGTCGGACATCCTCCGATTCACGCGATGGCGTGCTCAGTCTTTCGATGAGATCCTGGTCGGCTCGCGTACAGTTGCATTGGTGAAAGACGACATGTCCATCTTCCTGACATGCTGACTTCAGCCATTTGGCTGATGAATTAGGACAGTTTCGGACAAGTTCTCCGACAGTCGAGTATGCCGACTTCGATATATTCAGCGATATAGTATCACAGTATTCCGGATGCCATCAATAGGCATAGCTGAGGCTGTCGGTGGGAACATCCGTTAAACTGAATTTTGCCAAGATTTTGTCAAGCTTTTTGGACCGGCCATATCGAAGCTTGTTTCGTGATATGATTTTAGTGACAGCAATAAAGGTGGAAAGAGGCATTGCCTTCATTAGGATTGGGATGGGTTCGTCGTCTCATCAATTGCTGTGTCTTGTTTACATTGGCGAGTATCTTTCCGGTGGTGACAAAGATCGTGCGTGGGCCGGCGTTGAACTTTTTGAAGCTGACTTTTTAAGCCATTTTCTGGAAGTCAAGATGGAATTGCCCCTTTTTCTTCTTGTGCCATGTTGTTCTTGCCATGCTGTAAACTCATGGAAGTCGTTGTCGAGAAGGTGCGACCCTCTTGGAAGTGGGTCCAATGACCCCATTGGTGCATACAGCCCAAACTCACCAAACATCGCTGTAGTGGGGTTCACCATGAGCTCGCCACGTTGAAGCTTCCTTGAACTACACAACCTCACCTCACTCAACCTCAACCACAACCACAACTACAACCTCTTGTCAACATCCACACCACACAATGGCCGACGTCGCTCCTCCTACCGCCGAAGCCGTCCACGGCGCTCCCTACCCGGCCAAGCAAAAGACCGTGACCGGTACCGTCAATGGCGTTCCCACGGAAGCAGAAGTCTCCTACTTTCGCGACAAAATCCTCGTCCTCATCTCACAGTCCGGAAGACTGGCCCAATGGGTATGATTTCTCCTCGCTTTTTCTGTCCTCGCTTCGCTCGATTGCTCGCTTCGCTCGAACATCCGCTAATAACTCAGATCCAAGTACCGCTGTCCGCCCCCTCCGCCGCTTCCGTCGACGCCGCCCTCCCGCTCGCTCCCCGATCAGGCACCAACCCCGCCACCGGCCTCTTGCCGTCCACCCACCTCACACCCCGGACCCTCTTTGGCGCCGGCGGCGAGTCCCGCGAGACGTTTGGCCAGCTGGTTGCCGCCCAGATTGGCAGTTTGCTGGCACTCCGCGATCCGAGCGAGACACGGACACTTGTCGTAGGACTAGGCTTGGCTGCGGCTGGCAGCGGGAGTACAACCGACGCCCAGGCACAAGCCATCTACTTTGATGTCGTGGACCTGGTGCAGAAGGCGTTATAAGAGGGCGAGAGGAAGCCAAGACCCTCCTCACCGAGACATGCCCGACTGCCCGAGCTGCCGGCATTCCGTCCACAGAAACCACTCGCCATACGGCATGCAGACAGTGCGCCTCGTCGTCCCTGAAATACCGAGAACGGGAATCTCATGGAACGGTGCTAAAAGGCCTCTAGCGCAGAGGCAAGATCAGACGGCAATAAGGAAGAGGGTGGCCGACTCCCGAGTGCGCCCGCGAGGACACGGCTACGCGATGTGGAGAGAGAAAATAGCCACTCCTGGAACCATTTGTTGCAAGTTGGACCTCATTTGGACTTTGGTATGAGAAATACTCGGCATGGTCCTTTCTTGGCAAGCCACAGACGCAGGTAGCCTTGTGGAGGCCAATTGATGTCCGGCATTGGATGCTGGCTGCCAATGAAAGCCTCTGGGCGGATTTGACTGTCGCTCCAGCGCAAAGAGTCTCCAGCCTTGCAGACAATGACGATGGGCTTAGATCGTCGAAAGACACTTTCAGGGGAAACACAAATAGGATTGGTTCATGTCAACAGCGTCAGTGCTGGTCTGCCAACATGATACGCCGACAGAATCTCTCCGAGTTAGCAGCGGTCAGTGGCCAGTCAAAGACGAGAGGGCCCTTGCCGCAAAGGCAAGGCTGTCGGAGCTATCTCGTTGCCGCATTGTGGATGGGAAACTGGGCACCCTTTCTTGGGAACAGGTCTCAGAAAGGAAAAGCGGACTCCAACAGTCTCCAACAGACAGATGGTTGTGTCGAGTACATTTCTGTGGCCTGTCAGTGGCGGATCTGTTCTCCTTTTTCTTCATCCTCCTCTCCCCGAGCCAAGTCCGTCCGTTTCATGGACGAACATCGACCGTCTGCGCGACCGAGCCGGCCAACACCCGAGCCGCCGTGACGGATAGACTGCCTGGGCCCTGAATTATGAGGCAAAATATCCACAGACCCGCGGACATACCTCTCACCTTAGATACTAACAACTCATTTCTCGCCTTCTCTCTTCTCAACTACCGTGTGTGATGTCCGTGGTATCTCCAAATTATTAGATTGTCCTCCTTTCTAAACAGTACTTTCACACCCGCCAAGGATGGCCTGGCCATTACTGGTCGATGCAAAGGCCGAGACAGAAGATCTGTACGACGAGTTCTGTATTCTTTTCTGCACTGTCTGCTGTCTCCCCCGCGTCTGATCTGTCCCACATTCCCCGTCCTCGTATTATCGATTTTTGCCACACAACTGTGCCATTTTTGTGGGCGTAAATGTACATCTTGGACTTCCCCTCACTGCCTATTACACACCATCTTTCCTGTACGTCTGCCTGCCTGTTTGCATCTCTGCATGCCGTCCGGCTCTGTTGGTTGCACTTTCATACAATCCACACGTTTCCATCTCACTGTCGAAAGAAGTACACATGTACTGCTGCATTCCCCTCTCTCCTGCATTATTGACACGGCTCAATGTTCAGTTTCCCCTCTTTTTGGTATTCTGTGTGTTGCTGGCCATCGATTCGGGTTGATGGTTGCTGTGTTACTTTGAAACACGCACCTACGCCACACTTTGCTGACCATGCATCTGTACAGAGGACATACACAATGAACATCGAATACAAGTACCGTCTGCTCGCCTTATTCTCGTTTCTTTTTTCCTTCTTCTTTTTCCTTTCTTCACTGGCCGTGTCTATTTCCACCTTTCGGCTGCATCCGTCAGCTGACTCTCGCCCTGAATCTGCGGCCGTTCTCAGGCTGTTATCAGTATCAACGTATTTACGTATTCCTATTTCCTGTGATTTCCGTCAATCGTGACTTGTACCTCCAAATGGCAATTTGCTGGAAAGAAGAGAATGTTGAAGTTGGACGACGTTGAGCTGCCCCTTGTCCACCAAAATGCCCCACAGTTTCTATGACCTGCTATTCTCTCTCGTTGCCATTGCTACCCCACATCGCTCTGGTGCAAGCGTGGAGCATGGTGTGTGCGATCCCGAGCCTCCGCCGACACATCTCCGTTTTGCATCTTTACATCGAACCCAAAAGCGGGGCAGCCGCCGCATGATACATGGGGGGAAGGCACCACCAACACGCCTGCCCGCAAACAATCCACACGACCAAAGACCAGAAGAAGGCGACCAGACGTGAGCGGGAAACGATCACAACGGGCCGTACATGTACACGTCTGGCTCTCGTTGCGATTCTCACTGTTGACTGCCTGTCTGTTCAACAACACTGCCCCTCCTTACTACCGAGTCTCGTTCGTAGCCGAGCGGGCATCCGGATCAGTTGCACTGAAAATTGAGTGTGAATTTGAGAGCGTAGATTGAGAACTGGACGGAGTACGATTTCAGCTTTTCCTTCCTTACGAGTGCCCGTTTTAGATCGTTATTTCCACGTCGTGTACGGAGTACGCCCAGCAGAGAGACAGTCGCAGCTTCCGAAACTGGTCCCAACCTTTCCGTTTTGCACGTTTGCTCTTGCCTTTCTGTCTTTCCAGACCCTATTTGCTCTTTCCGTATCAAATTGTGAACCAATTGCTTGTTCTGCCTGCCTGTTTCCCTCCAATTCTTCCATTTCCTCTCATATTTGCTCCGACTTCCCCTCTCGGCTTCATACTTGCGTCCGCAGACAATACACAGCCCAGCCAATTCGCGTTGAGATTCCCGAACCAGCAAATCCCTCCGGCACGGCTAGTGCTGGGCCACTTTACAGTATTCATGTTTAATGTCAATAACCCTTAAGATTCTTCCGTATCGTATACTCTAATTCCTCCGACGCGCAATCATGATTCGGACTGCGTTGCCAGGTGCATGTCTGGGTCGCGACTGCCCTGTGTAGAGTGCAGTGAGAGAGCATGGGGTGGTCGTTCCTTCTTGTCAGGCACTCAGGTACCTTTTCTCTAGCTGAGCTCGATCCGCCGCCGTATTAGCTCCAACACTACGTAATTGCCCGTTTTGTTCTGTGTGCCTCTGAGTACGATGCCGTCGCCCGTTGTTGTTTCTCCCTCGCCCGCTCTTGCCTCTTTCTCCTCTCTGCTTTTGCACTTGCCACAAGGAAGCTTGTCGTTCCTTGCTCCACTTCTCCGACAAACCCCCTTCCCGACAAAGAAAGTAAAGGAAAGTGGAAAGTACTCGGTCGATGTAGCCATCCACACTCTTTCCTCGCGCAGCATTCTCCAATGCCAATGCCTCAATGCGCTTCCGTGTTCTCACGCACAAACTGCACCTTCCATGATCGACCCATAGGCCCGTCTTGTGTTGGTGCTACCGTTTCGTTGCCCTTTCCCCTCCCTCTCCGTCTCGCTTCGTTCTTGCCTCTTACCCTCTTGCTTGTTGGTGACGATCTCCGAGCGTAGTCCTTTCCCTCCGTAGAAAGTAAATCCAACAATAGAATAAGCTCCTTCCCTGGTATAAAGCAAACTCATCCCCGCCGCCTCACTCCAGCTGCTCTTGCCTCTTTCTCTCTTTCCTCTTTTCTTCTTCCCCCTATTCCTTCTTCCTTCTTCACTTTTCATCGCATCTCCAACTCTCGTCCTCACTCAACTCAACTCTACTTCGACCTCACCTCACGTTAATATACCCATACTCCAACAACACCCACCCACATTCAAAATGGTACCGCCCCTCCCTCTCTCGCGTTGTGCTCTTTCGCGGCTCCTGGCCGGTCGTGTCGCCCTGGCTGCATCCTCTTCTCGGCGCCTGTACTCGTCTTCGCACCCGTACTCGTCCTCGACTCTGGATCGTCACCAGCCTCAAGCTGGCTTCTCCACAAAACTAGCCTGGACGACACGACCGACCGCGACCGCGAACAAGCCTCTACATTCAACCCCAGCACGCATGCTAACAACTGTCCTTGAAAAGGTCAAGGTTCTTCTGGTTCTCTACGACGGCGGCAAGCACGCCGAGGATGTAAGTGTTTTTTTTGTTGCTTTTGTTTGTTTCCCTCACATTTGCTCCACTGTCACCTCTCTGCGGGGTACCTGCCGTCTTGGCGGCAAGCTCGTGTAAGACGGCATGCAAAACGGGAAGTGAGGGATGGGATCTGGTCGAAACGACAACAAAAGACGAAAAACATGACGGCAGTTCTGCTTATTAGTTGCTTTTTCTGTCGTTTTGTCTGCCACCTTTTTCTGTCCACTCGACCCGATGGCCCCCCAAACTTCTCCAAGCGGCCATAGCTCCACCAAAGGTCCCCCAAAAGGGTCCACTTTACGTGCCGTTGCGGATCAAACGACCCGATAGCAGCACCCCCATCTTCAACTACACAAACAGTACGTCGAAATGAACAGCAACTAACTTGCATCACAGGTCCCCGAGCTTCTCGGCACGACCGAGAACGAGCTGGGCATCCGCAAGTGGCTCGAGGACCAGGGCCACACCCTGGTCACCACCTCCGACAAGGAGGGCGAGGGCTCGACCTTTGACAAGGAGCTTGTCGACGCCGAGGTCATCATCACGACTCCGTAAGTTGCTCTAGAAGAACGCCAGTTTTTTTTGTTTTCATTCGTTTTTCTTGCTACGCATGCTAACAAGGCAGCTTCCACCCTGGCTACCTGACTGCCGAGCGCCTCGCCAAGGCCAAGAAGCTGAAGCTCGCCATCACCGCCGGTATCGGCTCCGACCACGTCGACCTCAATGCCGCCAACAAGACCAACGGCGGCATCACCGTCGCCGAGGTCACCGGCTCCAACGTTGTCTCGGTCGCCGAGCACGTCGTCATGACCATCCTGCTGCTCGTCCGCAACTTTGTGCCCGCCCACGAGCAGATTGAGCGCGGCGACTGGAACGTTGCCGAGGCCGCCAAGAACGAGTTCGACCTCGAGGGCAAGGTTGTCGGCACTGTCGCCGTCGGCCGCATCGGCGAGCGTGTTCTGCGCCGCCTCAAGCCCTTCGACTGCAAGGAGCTACTCTACTACGACTACCAGCCCCTGTCGCCCGAGGTCGAGAAGGAGATTGGCTGCCGCCGCGTCGACACCCTCGAGGAGCTCGTCGCCCAGTGCGACGTCGTCACCATCAACTGCCCGCTGCACGAGAAGACCCGCGGCCTCTTCAACAAGGACCTGATCGCCAAGATGAAGCCCGGCTCGTGGCTCGTCAACACGGCCCGCGGCGCCATTGTCGTCAAGGAGGACGTTGCCGAGGCCCTCAAGAGCGGCCACCTCCGCGGCTACGGTGGTGACGTCTGGTTCCCCCAGCCCGCGCCCAAGGATCACCCCCTGCGCTACGCCAAGAACCCCTTTGGCGGCGGCAACGCCATGGTCCCCCACATGTCCGGCACGTCCCTGGACGCCCAGAAGCGCTACGCCGACGGCACCAAGGCCATTCTGGACAGCTACCTGAGCGGCCGCTTCGACTACCGCCCGCAGGACCTGATTGTGCACGGCGGCGACTACGCCACCAAGGCCTATGGCCAGCGCGAGAAGGCGCAGCAGAAGTAAGCGTCTGTTGAGTGACGAAGTGCGACAGAGGTGCGAGGATGATCTCTCCCAATACAAGAAAAAATGGGAATGAAAATGTAATGAGTGAATGCGATTCTTTCTTTTCATAGCAATTCAATGTACAAAAAGTATCAAACCAACAGCCTGTCCTAACAACCTTTCCTCACGTAAATCATCACGGAACGCTTATTGCTGTAATGTCAAGAGGTATGTGACATGCAAATGGGTATATTCTAGAGCCTTCAAAAATTGTGTACCATATTTATGATCTATGACTGCCCCTCCTTCCGCTTCTCAAGAACCCGCATGACATCCTCGGCATTGTTGCCGTCGCCCTTGCGCTTCTTGCCGCCGCGTTTTCTCTTTGATTTTTCTCCACGACCGCCACCTTCATCGTCGTCGTCGTCTTCACCTCCAGCATCTGGCCCACCACGCCATGTGGACAGCCGCTCTTTGCGACCGGCCCGGTCCTCGTCCAGATCCTCTGTATCTTCGAGTCGATTCGTGCCAAAGCCCATGTCCAGATCCTCGGCGTCGCGGTCGCTGCTCTGCATCAGCTTCTTGAGACGCGCCTCGCGCTCGGCTTCTTTCGTCAGAGTCTGGGCCTTGGCCTCGGACTCGGTCGCCTCACGCATCTGTTTGGCCTTGCGGAGGGCGGCCAGGACAGATGGATCGTTGAGCGAAGGACCGCCGCGAGACGATTGCTCGGACAGCAGAGTGGAGCCGCCAAAGTAATTGTTCTTTGGCTTGGGGGCCGCCGGCTCTGGCCGTCTCTCTCTGCTTGGAGACCTCCTCCGCCTGTCCCGACTTCTGTCCCGACTTCTGTCCCGGCCTCTGTTACGGATGTGACTGGACTCATCACTGGCCTCGCCATCTTCTAGGTTGCTGGCTGTTGATGACCGTCGCCTCCGTTTCATGTCATGTTTGTCGTCTCTCTCCTTCTTTTCGTTCTCAACCTTCATCTCATCCGCCTTGTCCTCCTCGGAATCCTCACTCTCCGAGTCCATACCTGCCAGTGGATCGTAGTCGGAGCCTGCATCGTCGAAAATGTCCACTTCCTTGGCTGCCGCCGCTGCCGCCTCGGCCTCCTGCTTCTTTCTGTAAAACTCGGGCACTTCCATGCCAAGCACCTTGCCGTCGGACTTGACTCCGTCGTCACCATTTGTTGGTGGCGGCGGCACTTTTCGTACTTTGCGCTTCTCGTGCCCGTCCTCGTCCACAATCACGAGCACCTCGCGTCCCTTGTTGTCAATCTCAATCCGCGAGCCGGCCTTTTGTGTCGAGCCAATCTTTTTGAACCGTGAGCCGAGGGCAGGCTCTGCTGCTTCTTTGGCTGCTTTGGCCTGCTTTGCAGCTTCGCGTGCCGCCTTCATCTCCGCCAAGATCTGGTCGCGCGACCGTTTCTGGCCGGCCACTGCCCCTGTTGGTTTTGCCGTCGAGTACTGTCCCTTTTTCTTGGTCTTTTCGCGCTCGACCGCGTGGACCTCGGAGCTCTCCATCTTTTCGAATTCGTCGTCGACGTCGGCGGATGGCGGGGCGCCCTTGCCTTCCTCTTCCTTTTCGTCTCCCTTGCCTTTCCCGAAAACGTCCTCGCCTGACCGCACCCGATCCAAAAGCTTAAAGTCCAGGCCCTTGACAAGGTGTGTGCTCGACAGGTCGCCGCCGGCAATTTCGAAGCGCAGCTTCTCGTACACGGCCTGCTCGACCTCGCCCTTTTTGTGTAATTCCTCCAAAGCGGCAAGCCGTGCCGCCCGGTCGCTGTCCTCGGCCTCCTGCTCGGACCGCATCTTGGCCCTATCGACGTAACCGGCGGCAAACCTGCTGCCTTTTGGTTTGGAAGCGCGAAACCTGGGGTTCTTCTTGTCGTCGTCGCCGTTGCCGTTGCCGTATCGCTCGGCCATCTGCTTTGCAAAAGCCACTCTGCTGACATCGCCACCATGGCGCCTACAAGGGTTAGCACGATGAAAAATGCAAAATAATAAATCAATAGAAAGAAGGGACAGAAAACTCACGGAGTCATGGGAATGCTGGCTTTTTGTCGAGATCCGAGAGCTCTTGGTGCTCCCGTTGGAGTGCTGTTGTTGTTGGATGCGCCGGGCAAGCCATTGCTGCTCTTGCTGGCAGACGACGCGCCCGCGCCGAGCGCCAGCCTCCGAAACTGATCGTTGTTCATCGCGGTTGTCGTCGGGAAAAGAGCGACACGGCTGTGGAGCTTTGTTTGTCGACTTCGAATGTTCAATGACGATGTTGAGTATGGCGGTCGAATGCAGTAACTGCCAAATTTACAGCGGGTCGTCGCTCGCGGTTCGTGGAAGGAGCTAACCAGCTGGCTCACGTGCTTTCGTGGACGATTGCCGCTCCCAGGCACCTGCCCACTTTTGCCACTTTACGCGAGTCGCGTATTTTGACCTAGTTCATCTCACCTTTTCCCAAGCAATTCATCCTTCTTCTCAAGACCCCCCGCGCATCCTGATTAATTCGGCTAGTCCGTTCGCTGGCGGACAATGTTGCTCTGGAACTCGACCGGCGATGGCTAGTGTCATTGCCTGAGGGCGTCGAGACCCTTTTACTTTTGACATTCTTCTCTTTTCAACTATCAACTTTCAACTTTCAATCGTCCTCTTCTCAACCCGGACCGTCCGGCTTCCGGCTTCCTCTGCCAGACATGGCCAACTACCAGCGGGACAAGAATGCAGAGGCCGTCCGCAAGCAGCTCGAGACCCGCAAGTTCGAGGGCGAGGATGGCGAAGAGTACGGTGCCAGCCGCTTCGGCGAGTTTGGCGACTATTTTCGCCGCAAGAAGCTCAAGCTGCTGAACGAAGACGCCGTTATGCGGCAGTCCGTCCAGGGCAAGCCGCAGCTGTTCAAGGGCGTCACGGCCCACGTTGCCAGCTACACGCAGCCGCCGTCGGAAGAGCTGCGCCGACTGCTGGTGCTTCACGGTGGACAATACATTAAATATCTCGACTACAAGACGATGGTGACGCACATTGTTGCGTCCACCTTGCCTCCCAAAAAGGCCGACGAGTGGCGCCGGCTGCGAGTTGTGCGTCCGGCCTGGATTCTGGACTCGATCGCCGCAGGAAAACTCTTGCCTTGGTCCGACTATCGAATTATCAACGAAGGGCCTGGCCAAAAGAGAATTCAGTTTGACGGCGGCAAGATGGCCGTGCAAGAGGGGAAACCAGACCAGATGGCCGGCTACCGCGAGCAGAGCAAGGACAGCTACTATATGGACCAGATGCAGCGGCTGGCGGCCGACCACGAACGTGCAGGAGCGCCGGCATCGTCGAGCATTTTTCAGCAGCTGGAGACGAGAGTTATGGGCGACGATGAGGACGACGACTTCAACTATGGCGACAGGAGTGACATGTCCAACCTGGGTCTTGACGGTGACCCGCTTTCGTCGTTGGAAAAGGACAAGGGGAAGGAAGACAAGCAGCCTGCCAACGAAAGCTTTTACGACAACAGTTTTACGCTGGAAGACATTGAAGACGATGTGGAAGACACATACATGAAGGAAGTACCGCGTGGACAACAAGAGCCAAAGCCAGAGCCAGACCTCGATGCAGAATCATCATATCAAGACCTCCCGCCTGGCCAGGGAATCCCCCAAGATAACAATGACTCCTTTGAGGAAGAATTGGCAGGATTGCAAGCCAGTTCGCCAAGCAAACCTCCGCGAAGTTCTCAAAATATCCCACAGGACAAAACGCACGATGCACCACAGGGCTCGCCACGAAAACCGCTGACATCCGAAGAGCACAATGCTATGCTGCTGGCTGACCCCAAGATCCGCAAAGCCTCGACGGCCAACCCGGATTTCCTCAAACAGTTTTACTCGGAAAGCCGGCTGCACCACCTGTCGACGTGGAAGGCCGAGCTCAAGTCCAAAATGCAGCGTCTTGCGGCTGAAAAGGGGAGGCATTTTGCTGCACCAAAAACAAGCAAGACAAACAAAAGACGGCGCTACGTCATGCACGTCGACTTTGACAGCTTCTTTTGTGCCGTTTCTCTCAAGAGTGCACCCGAGTATACGGACAAACCGGCTGCCGTCGCCCACTCGGCCGGCAATGCCTCTGAGATTGCGTCGTGCAACTACCCGGCGCGCACGTTTGGCGTCAAGAACGGCATGTGGATGCGGCGAGCACTGGAGCTGTGCCCGGACCTGAAAGTGCTGCCGTACGACTTTCCAGCCTACGAAGAAGCCAGCGCACTCTTTTACGAGGCCATTCTCGACGTCGGCGAGGGCAGTGTTGTGCAGAGCGTGAGTGTGGACGAAGCGCTCGTGGACATTACAAACTTGGTTGTTGCCAAGGGCCAGAACGACACAAACGATCCGGGTATTTTGGGGCGCGAACAGGAGGCGGCCAACACTCTAGCCTCGACGTTACGACAACAAATCAAAGACAAGACGGGCTGCAACGTGTCTGTCGGCATTGGCGGCAATATTCTGTTGGCCAAGGTGGCTCTACGCCGCGCCAAACCTGCTGGCCAGTTCCAGGTTTTGCCGCAAGATGTGCTTGACACACTGGGCGAGTTAAAGGTCGACCAACTACCTGGCGTTGCCTACAGCATTGGAGGCAAGCTCGACGAGATTGGTGTCAAACTTGTCAGCGATTTGCGCTCCCTCTCCAAGGAGAGACTCGTCAACGTCCTTGGCCCCAAAACAGGCGAGCGTCTCTACGAGTATGCCCGCGGTATTGACTATGCCGCCGTTGGTGACCAGCCCATTCGCAAATCTGTGTCCGCCGAGGTCAACTGGGGCATCCGCTTTGTGAGCCAGGAGGAGGCCGAAGAGTTTGTTTTGAATTTGTGCCGTGAACTTGAGCGGCGGCTGCTCAACGAGCAGGTCAAGGGCCGTTCGTTGACGATGAAGATTATGAGACGGGCCACGGATGCACCGCTCGACCCCGAGAAACACCTGGGCCACGGCAAATGTGACACATTCAACAAGAGTGTTGTCTTTGGCGTGGCGACGCACGATGCCGAGCGGATTGCCAAAGAGGCCGTGTCCATCCTGCGCTCGTTTCATTTCTCCCCAGGCGATCTGCGCGGATTGGGAGTGCAGCTGCAGAAGCTGGAGCCGATCAGAGGTGGAGGGCCGGATGCGTCTGCTCTCGATAGTAGCCAAAAGAAACTGTCTTTTGGCAGTGTTGCAACGTCGAGTACTTCCAGACCATCGCCCAGTCGGCCGATTCCGCAGCAGACTACAGAGAAGCCTAAACCACTACGAAAAAGCGTATTCTCGACTCCTATTGCACCACCGCCCGGCCGGCTAAGAATACCCAAGATTGAGGAGCCCATGGAAACAGATCGGGACCCGCCTTCCATGGTGGTTACAAGCACACAGTTCTTCATGCCGGCCAATCCAGATCCCAGTGTTTTAGCAGAGCTTCCTCCAGATATCATTCGGCGGCTTGTCGGAGAGCAGCCGAGAGGCTCCGAGAGTCGGACAGGGAGCGGCAGCAACACCAACAGCAGCAACAGTCGTAACTTGTCACCAGTCAAGCGCGAGTCGAGAGTACCGAGCCCAGTCTCAGCATCGGCTTCGGGATCGGCTTTTGGAGCACCAACTGCATCTGGTCGTGAAGATTTGCCTCCAGATATCGACCCCGAAGTGTTTGAAGCACTGCCTGCCGACATGCGCGCCGAAGTACTTGCCGAATACAAGCGCAGTGCACGCCAACAAAGCAACTCGCCGGCGCCGTCGCCGCGCCGTGGAAACAAGACCAAGACCGTCAATCCGTCGGGCAACAATGGAAGTGGCTCAAACACCAACAAAAAGGGATCACCAGTCAAGCGAGGCATCTGGGGGACAAGAGGCCTGGCCGCACAAGCAGCGGCACGAGAAAAGCGGCACGATGCCCAAGCCAACCGCGTGCAGACAAACATCTTTATGCCCACCACGCTACCCGAAGTAAACAACACTGCTACCATCGACGACGGAATGGAAGAACTCGACCCGGAGGTCCTGATGGCACTGCCCGACGATGTCCGTGAAGAAGTCCTTGAAGACTATGAGAGGCGCAAACAAGCCCGTCAAGCTGACCAGGCGCAGCTTCTGCAGGCACAACAAGCTCTGCGCTTCGAAATGCCCGCCAATCGAGGAAGAGCGCCTGCTGTTCAGGAACAGGGAAGTGGAAACGGCGAAGGACCGTCGACTGCTGTTGAACGACGGCGGCCTATTTTGCAACCGTTTAAACGACCTATGCTACACTTTCCTCCTCCGCCACCCAAGATGAGTTTTCGAGCATCGTCGGCAACGGAAGTATCATCCTCTGTCCCGTCTGACCCCTCCGACCCTTCACCGTCTACTGCCGAAGAGCCGCCAGTCGTGCTGTCCCTGGCCGAGACCAAGGCAATGCTCAAAACGTGGCACAATGCAACGCGTGACGAGGGGCCTCACGAGACGGACGTCGAGGTGCTTGAGCGCTATTTGGCGGGCGTTATCACACAAGAGTGCGACATGGAAAAGGCGCGCAAGCTGGTCGTGTGGCTGACGTGGTTAGTCGAGGAAGGCGAGAGCGAAGCTGCGGAATACGATGTTGACGACGAAGACATTGGCCAACAGAGCTGGCAGTTTGCACTGTCGCGTGTCAAAGAGGCCGTCCAGGAAGCCATGCAGTCAAGAGGGCTCGGACCTATGCAGTTCTAGTCACTTTTGGCTACAACTTGCAAACATATGAGGTATGAAGGAGGCAAATCTTATGTCTTTTGAAAATAACGATACAAATGATACCCCCATGAATAGATAAAAGCAAATCCATACGCCTGATGCAATCCGTGCCCAAACAAACAAAAGAAGTAGAAACAGGCCGTGTCTCTGGGAGGAAAAAAGAAAAAAGAATAGAAAGAAATTAACGATGAGGGTATCATCGAAATCAACGGAAAGTGATAGCTCGTCGAAAATCATTGCACAAAAACATAAACAGACGAGTCGCTTGACAGCCCGTCGTCCACTCGCTCTTGGTGGCCAATCAGGCCCGCTTTCGCTCGCTTTCGAACGCTTTCGAACACTCTCTTGAGAAGCACGCTCTTACAGAAGCTGCACAACTGCTGCCAGTGCAGCAATTGCCAGTGCCCCAAATGCGATTTCCGCTCGACTCGCCGGCGATTTGAGTTTGTAAAGCTAGGCGAACATTAGTAAATATCAACAAAAGGGGTGTGCTCGAATTACCAGTTACGCCAGCATACTTACCGTTAGTCGCAGCGTCCCTCCGCACGCCGTTCCGTTGTTGCCGTCGCACGGCAGATTGCACTGGTTCTCGCCCTCCTTGGTCGCCAGCGACGACAGTTCCTGGCCGCACCAGCACTCGCGCGAGTACTCGAGCCCCGCGTAGTTGTAGGCCATGCCGCTGCCGCCGCCGCCGCAGTACTCGAGGCACTTGGGGACGGTCATGTCCCCTGGCAGGA
This sequence comes from Sporothrix mexicana, assembly GCA_021396375.1. Taxonomy (NCBI): domain Eukaryota; kingdom Fungi; phylum Ascomycota; class Sordariomycetes; order Ophiostomatales; family Ophiostomataceae; genus Sporothrix; species Sporothrix mexicana. The sequence goes on from WNYC01000050.1 coordinate 83,461, forward strand.
CTTCGCTGGTTGTGTCGCCCTGGAGAGAGCGAGCGCCCGGCGCTGTGCCGTTGGTGCCGGCAATGTCAAGGTAACAGCCCTGGTAAACATAGTTGCGGGCCGCGCCGGTCGCGGCGGCGGCGCCCGTCGTCGGCGCATTCGAGGGGACGTAAATTGTGAGTGTGGAAGAGGAGGTGGTTGCAGCCGTTGCAGCTGTTGCTGCAAGTGTTGTTTCCTGAGTCGTTGTTTCCAACAAGGCTGTGGCCGAGGCTGCGCCTGCTCCCCATTGGAGCAGGAGCGCCGCGGCGATCGTCGTTAGTCGCGGCTGCCGCATCTTGGAGTTGGAGCTGCTCCGGCGCCCGTTGTGTTCGGAAGGCGCATTGGGGGGCAATCGAGACGTGAGGAGGGTGAACAGGACCTTGAAACGCTCGAAAGAGGAAGGAACAACGGAGATGTGGCCGAACAAGCAAAAGAGGAGTTTTGCCAAGACAAATTGTCACCCCGAATTTACGACTTCTACGGAGTAATATTTATTTTTTTCTTGGCTTTTTGGGGCGTCTTTTTTGGCGTTTTGCGCGCTGTGACATTGGTTTCGCAGTGACAAGGAGGAGAGTGACACCACTGACACAGTGACAATAGGAGACCAAAACTCCACAGTATACGACGCCAAGAGCCGTGTGTAGGACGGCCCCTCTCATTGGCCGGCTGTGGATTATAGGACCCACACAATAAAGTTATTCCCCATCGTTGGCATCTGAGCGTCAGGTAAAGAGGAAAGAGGACAGTAGTAACGGCAGTGAGGAAGGCACGGAAGACAGCCTAGAACATGATAGACTCGCAAAGCCGGATTGAATATGTCGTAGAGTGATTTCATTACTTTTGTCTCGTGCTGTCTATATTTTACCCCGGATATGATATGCCCTTTCAATATACAGTTGCCCCTTTTATGTAACCGAATAAACGCCAGAAAATTCCAACCGGAAATCATTTCGGAGATTTGGAGACCTAAGAGTCGAGAGCCTTGAGAGTCTCGGACAGTTTCAGACTTTCAATCAAGCCTCTTACGGCCGATCTTCTGTCTCTTCAACGTCTCTGTGTTCTGTGTCTATTGTCCATGGCTGGCTCCCCAGCTACCGACAAGGGCCATGGCTGCTTCGTCACCAGGAGCCAGGCGCTCTTCCCGCAGAGCATCCGACACGCATCTCCAGGGATCACGACCGCCGCCATGCCGCAACAGACTGTCGCGCAGGTGCTCCCCGTTTTCGCGGCTCAGGGCGCCGCCGTTCTGTCCGCCGTGAAAGACGACGCGCCAAACGCGCTCGGCCAGCACGCGGTCAAACAGGTAGCTGTAGTAGGTGCTGCCGTAGCCAAACAGGTGGCCAAAGAAGCCCTGCCAGCAGGTGCCGCTGGGATCGATGGGCCCGCCGCCAGCCATGACGGCGCGCTGGAGGTTGTGGAAGATTTCGGTAGAGTTGTTGCCGACAGGGGTGGTGCCGTGGTAGGCCTGATCAAGCATGGCGAGCACAATCTGGTTCTCGTCGTCCAGACCCTCAAAGCGGCGCGCGCGTCGTAAACCCTCGGCGACCTGTTCGTAGTCGACGGGTGCGTCGGTTTCGTAGTGGCGGGCAAAGAGAGCCAGGACCTCCGGGTCGGCGACGAACTGCTCCATGAGCGTCGAAGGCAGCTCGGCCAAGTCGGTGGCACAGCGCGTGCCGGCCACCGTTTGCAAAGACGTGCGTGCCAAGACCGAGTGTACAGCGTGGCCCATTTCGTGGAAGAGCGTCTCGACTTCGTGGTAGGTCAGGAGCGCGGGCTTGCTCTTCTTGGTGCTGCCTTTGCCAAAGATGGACGAGATGCCGCCACCGCCCACGTCGCTGCGTGCAAAGTCGCACACGAGCGCAATCGTCGGCAGCTGCTTGACGGCGCCTGTCTTCGGGTCACGCGACGTGGCCATGCCATCGTTGGCCGCGTCTTGCGGTGTCAGACCACTATCGGCGGAAACACTGGCTGCTGCCTCTTCAATCTCCTCGGGCGCAATCTCACGCGAGCACCGGACCGTAAAGTGAGCCGGGTTGGGTGACTTGTCATCGCGGTAGAACAGATCGCAGTAGAGAACGGCGACGTGACCCTCGGTGTCTGACACGACGTCGAGGCGACGCACATCGGGATGCCACGTCTCGCCGGGCGGCGTCTCGCGCGGCACAAACCGGATGCCGTACATACGCTGGAACAGTCGCGACAGGCCCTGCATCACGGTGCCCAGAGAGAAGTAGTGCGAGAGCGGACCATCACGCTTCTTGGGCACAATGCGCTGCCCTGCTTCGTCTGTAATCGGCGACGCAGCTCCTGCGGCCTGCCGCAGCGCGCTCATGTAAAAGTCGCGGTCCCAGGGGTTAAGCGCGGGCATCTCGGCCGAGTGCAGTGCGCGGCGCTTGGCAGCCACGAGGTCCTGCACCTCGCGCTCAACCAGGGGCGCATTGCTCCGTGACAGAGCCATCAAGAACTGGTTGACCGACTCAGGCGTCTTGGCCATCATGCGGTCGCGCAGGGCCATGTGTGCGTAGCTGTCAAAGCCCGCCAGCTGGGCCAGCTCGCTGCGCAGACCCAGCATCTTTTCAAGGAGACGCACCGAGTTGCTCGACGCCGTGCGTGATGCATAGTAAATCTTCTTGCGCGAGTCCTCGTCCTGGATGGAGCGGAGAGCAAGTGCAGCCTCGGAACTGACCGACGGCAGCTGCAGAGTTGCACCGCGTGTAAACCGGCTGGCCACTACTGGATCCAGCCCGCGGCAGGCCGTGTTTGAGAGGGAAACCCACGGTTGAGCGGGCGCCATGGTGTCGACAAAGCGCGTGCCGACCTCGCTGATCTGCTGGGACAGCTCGACAAAGCGGTCGCGGGACGCCTGCGGCAGGTTGACGGCCGACTTTGTGAAATCAAGCTTGAGCATCTCGGCGACTGTGCGTTCCTCCTCGGACCAACCGCTCACAACGTCCGGGTTGGCCATGGCAATCCCTAGCTGATCGTTCAGGACTGTCGTCGTGTTGAGCTGGTTCATGTACTGGTACGTCGTGGCCCAGGCCTCGTTGGCGGCCTGCTGCGTGCGGGCATCGGGCGGCGTCGTGCGGACAAAGTCGCAGAGGTCAATGACTCGGCACAGCAAATCACTCAGGCGGTCGAGATCGCGGACAATGCCCTTGTACTCCTCGAGCGTCGACGCACGGGACACCTTGTCGACAATCCGCTGTGCCTTGGTGAGGCTGGCGTGTGTAAAGTGAATAAAGCCCTCGGGGCTGGTGAGGTAGGCGTTTTGGAACAGGCCGACTTTCTTGTTCTTTCCGTCGGCGGTTTTGCTCGAAGCCTTGAAAGCCTTCCAGGCTGCCGGCGAGTCGAATATCTCCCGGAGCGTCGCGTCATCGTGGGAGATGCTGGTAGCATGGTCGGCCGGTGCCCGTAGGACCGACGAAGCTGCAGTGGCAGCTGCAGCGGCCGAGACATTGTCGTGGACAGAAGCTTCAGCGGCAAAAGTGGAGGCTGTCGTCGACGAGGCCGGCGTGCCCCAGAAAAACGAGCGCCGCCGCGGCACCTGGCCCGGCACTTGCCCGAGGCACTGGCAGCACACCCAGGTCTGCGGCCGCGAGCGCGCAAATTTGATCATTGTGGCGGAGGGTAGAAGGTTGTGTTCATGGTAGTTGGAGAGAAAGGAGACGAAACGAAGAAAAGGGGGAAGACGGGGCAAATACAAAAGGAAGTCGCTATCTATGTTGACGTCGGGAAAGAGGTCTATCTCGTGCCTTCCGAATTCGCTGTTAGTGGGATATCGAATTTTCTTGTCCTTTGACAGTCTGCAATTTTGCCTTTGCTTTTCGCCTTTGGCCTTGTCCATCCAGAGCATTTTGCACGTTTTGCCTCACCATAAGCTAGCTCGCGTGCCTGGCTGTCCCCTGTAATTCCTTCCGAACTCACTGGAGGCTCGCTGTTGCGTCAGTGTCAAAGGCTGCAAGTCCGCGAGCTGTGGGGCCAGAATTAAATTTAATCAAACTTTAATGCAGAAAATGCGCGACAACCGAAAGCGCAGAGAAATGGAAAGGAGGAAAGAATGAGGATAAGAAGCACCCGGAAAATAGCCGCGTCCTGGCCAGCTGGCTAGGGGGAAGGTGCGTTATTGCCGGGACGGAGCGCCCCAAAATGAGCCAAAAAGTCGCCAGACCACGGTAGGTACGCTTGTGACAGCAAAGAAAAAACGCACGCAGCAAAGCAAGGAAAACAGCTTTTCGTTTTCGCTTTGCTTTCGCTTCCATTGTCCTCCTCACTCATCACCAATCCGCGCATCGACAACGCATCATCCGAGCATCACCCCCCCTCCGCCCGGTGCCTTTCTTTTCTTCTTTCTTCTTTTTCTTCATCGTCGTTCGTTAGATTCGTCATTACTGCAGCGGTTTTTATTTTCGCCCTCTATTTTCGTTTTAATTTCTTCATTTTCTTCATCACACAATTCGCAATGGCCGCACGGGTTTTCTTCCAACGGGTTCGTCACGTTCCATCCTTGCCGGACACTGCCAATTGAAGTCGATGGCGCGTCATTTTCGTCGCAACCCCCATCCGAAGCATTACTGACCTTGTATTCTCAAAACGGCAGACAGCCGCAGCTCCGGTCGCCGCGACGCTGATTCTCGGCGGAACTGTGCTCTACCCCCGGGCAGCCTTTGCCGAGGCTCCTGAGAACTACGTGAGTGAAGATAACAGCAGCAGGAGGGATATGCTCGGCGATTCTAACCTTGTTCTTCAGGCCCGCAAACCGATCTACGACGACTACGACGCGCCGGCCACTTCGGCCACTCTGACGCCCGCCGACGATGCTTCTTCTTCTTCCTCATCACAGGCTGACGCCACTTCGACGGCCTCGACGACTTCCTCCTCGACAATAGCTTCGTTTTCTCCCTCCACCTCCTCCTCCACCGCCGTCCGCCATCGTGGCCCTACGCCGACCGACCGTCTTGCTGTCCAGATCGGCCGCGCCCGCCTCTTCCTCTACCGCCAGGCCTGCAAGGCCGAGGACGGCGTCAACCGCGCCGCCGACAAGGTCTTTGGCCTCGAGCACTCGTTTACCGAGACGCTGGCGTCGCTGGCCCCCTCGCGCGAGAGCGGCGAGCGCCTGCTGCCCGGTGCTGTCTACGTGCTTGTGGCCGCCATGGCCGGCAGCATTGTGACGCGGCGCAGCAACATTTTGCTGCGGGCGACGGTCCCGCTGGCCTTTGGTGTCGGCGCCGGCTGGACGCTGCTGCCCGTGACGATGCGCAACATTTCGGACCTGGCGTGGAAGTACGAGCAGCGCGTGCCTGTCGTTGCCGAGGCGCACCTGCGGACACGCGATGCGCTGCAGCGGACGGCGAGCTTTGCCAAGGTGCACAGCGAGGTGAGCAAGACGTATGCGGAAGACAAGGTGCACGCTGTGCGCGAAAAGGTTGAGGACTGGGTGAAGCAGGGGAAATAAACGACGGGACGTGACGAAACGATAAGGAACGGAACGAGAGGTGGTGAGTGCGCTCACACTGTCATATATGTGTATTACAATCTGTATTGTCTTTCCCCCCCATTGTATTATAAAGAAGATGGGGACGAAGACACCAAAAGCAGGGAGGACAGCATAGAGTTGTTTTCTTTTTTCTTTTACACTTTTACTTTGTCTATAATCATTATATTCCATCATTACAATTGTCGTAAGTCTAATCTATACAGGAAGTGAAGGATGAGTACAAAAGGAAAATAAAAGGAAAACGGAAGAGAAAAGCAATAAGCCAAAAGGACCTCATAAAGACGCTTCAACGCTGGCCGGCTTCTTGTCCTCGTCGAGTCGTATCAGCAGGTGCAGCACGCGCTCGTACGTCCACATCGTAATGGCGTTGGCGGGCGCTGCCTTCATGAGACTGACTGTCAGCCCCCGATACAGCCCACGCATGCCCTCTGTCCGCAGAATCGTTTGCAGAGTCCGAGCGACACTACCGTCGTATGCTGGAATGTTCTTGTGCACATATCGGCTGCGGGTGGGGCCCTGCACCTGGATACGCTTTCGTACCAGGTCCAAGGGAAACACAAACGTCTTGGAAGCAATGGCAGCAACGACACCGGCCGCGGCATCGCCTGCACCGATACTCTGCCCAACGTGTCCTGCGAGCTGGCCCGCTATAGGCTTCAGGCCTTCGTAACAGGCGAAGAAGGCGCCCATGTACGGCGCAATCTGGATCAGGGCCGGCCCCAGGCCCCGGAAGAAACCACGCGTGCCCTCGTCGCGCGCAATGTCGCGAAGGGCGCTCCGTAGATTTGTGTAGACACGGTCGGCGCCGTTGCCCTGGGCGGCAAATCGTGTGCGCAGCAGGTCGAGCGGGTACGTGGCGGCCGTAGCGGCAGCACCGGCCGAGGCGCCGGCAATAAACGAGTCGACGTGTGGCCGGGGCTTGATTCCCGTCACGTCATGGAAATGTTCGAGAGACACGCTGGCAGCGCGGTAGGCTGTAAACTGGGCGGCACCGTAGCAGACGTAGAGCAGCTCGGCAGGAACGTTGCCCTTCCAAAGGCCGGTGAATCCCTCGTGCCGCAAGATATGGCGCATGGTGGGCAGAGTGCCCTTGTAGACAGGGCCGCCATGAAGATCGCGGCGGGCAAAAAGGAGCGGGTCGGAGAGGGAGTGGGACTGCAACTGGAGACGGATCTTGACGACGTCGAGCGGCGCGACGATGAAGCGGGCGATCAGGCCGGCCGTGCCGCCGGCGACGACGACCTGCGTCCTGGTGCCCTGGGGCTGTTAGGGTGCCTTTCAAAAATGAAGTGAAAAGACAGGCGACTTACCTCATCCAGGAGGCGCTTTCCCTTGCCAGACATGCATGCGCGTGGTGGCAGCCGTCAGCCCAAAAGGCTGGAAAAGAAAGACGCACGCGCGTGAACCAGCAGGCCGGTTTTGAGGAGGGCAAATGGTGATGTTAAAGTTGAGAAGCGTAGATGAATTGGTGTCGACGTAAAATGAAGCCGAAATCAAAGGCGTTCGGAAAGGAGCTTTGTTTGTTGGGGATGACGATAACAGAAAAGGCAGGCACGAGGTATACACACAGGGGCGATAAGAGAAAAAACTACTGGCGTTTGGGAATTTCGCATTTATTTTGCGAATAAGTTTAATTCGTCTCACATTTTTGCGGTCTATGATGGCTCGGCAATGTGCCTGCCAAGCACGCATTGCTGGGCCTAGCGTGCCAGTACGCCGCTGCAAGCCGCCGCCCGCTGTCACTTGGCCCGACAGGCGCTACGGCTACGTCATACAGCGCTGAACAGCGAATATAGTGAATACAGTGAGGGCGAAGACGACGTATTCAAAATTGACTGGAGTAAATGACGACGTCAAAGTGCAACAGCAGAAGATGCATCTAGACAGTATATAAACCAGCTGATCAGATAGTGGCCTCACGAATAATTTCAACTTACTTCCTGATCTCTTTTCGCCAGTCACACAAATCGTCGCACACAGAGGCAACCTTGCAGCTGTCGGAAACACCGCAAATTAAGCCACAAAGTTCGAGTCAAAGGTAATTGGAGGCTGTGACTGTTCCAGACTCTGCCAGACATCGTTTGCGGTGACGATGTGGCCTTTGTCTCGAGTGTGCATGTGGCTATCGTTGTAGGACAGCACACATCTCGTGTATTTGTTGTTCCGAGAGTTGCTTGGAAATGCAGGCCGAAGCATGGAAGATGACGAATTCGTGAGACGACAAATAATGGCAGGACAAACGAATATTCGATTTATGTAAACAACTTCAATTTAGAGATGCTCAAAGGACAAGCCATTGAAGCTGAAGAGGCTCAGCCGATCTTATGGAATTGAGGTTGAGGTTGCGTCGGATATCGGATCGATCCGAGGGGCGGTGGTCCAAAGTCGACAAAGTGGCACAGCAAAGAGGTGAACAGACCGAGGATGCAGCCACTCAGCAGGCCGACCCGCGGAGCATTGGTGTAAAAGGGATTCAGCTCAAAATTGGCTTCAAAGTAGGAGATTGGCCCTTCATGTCAGTATCTCTGTTATGATTGTTATTATTGTCAGAATGTTCAGCCGTAGTGTTTGTTTCCAATAGAAACCCGTCCTATCGGCTGTCCTTCAGCCGGCAGACGAGATCACGGATGAGGAGGAACATGGGGGAATATCGATCGAAATATCGGGTCGAAATATCGAAACGAAAGAAGCAGTGAAAAAAGAAAAAGGCTGAAGCCGGGATTGACATTGGCGACGTTCTTTCCTATTTACCTCGCCAGTGGAAGTAGCCGACGTCCACTTGTCAACGTCTCGACTCAATGTTTCCTGCCAAATTAGGTCCCGCTCTCGCTGTGTTTGGGTGGCACCTGCCTGACTCTCGACGAAACGAAACGCGCTCGTGCTGGACCCCACACAAAATCTAGACGACATCTGTTGTTGCGGCGTCTCTGATTGGCTCCATCTGCCCGAAGCGCAGGTGGCCAGGGCGGATGGAGGGGGTAAGTTACAGCGGGGACGGCCAATTACTGCTGGAAATCTAGCACTAACGACTCTGAAATTTAGGGCCGTTCGTGCAGAATTCCCCCGTGGAGTAAAAACTGTGACCAGGGGAAGAGGAAAGAACGTTGCATCTGCCGTGCGTCTTCGTCTGTCCCTCGTGCTTGTGCCTTCCTGCGTCTTGTCTTGTGCCTTGCGCCTCCTGGTTAAGAAGGGAAGAACCCTCGTTGTTTCCTTTTCTCCTCACCCGTTATCGTGTACTACTTTTGTACCTGGCTGGCCTCTTTCCTTCCCTTTCCTTTAAAACGTCCCTCCTCCCCTCCTTCTCCAAGATCGACGCTTCCCCTTTTTCTCGTCAACTTCAGCTGCAGCCTTTCCATCATTCTGACAGACTTCACCTCAACTCACCACACAAACCGTCATTCATTCTTCCTCTCCTGCACAGTAGACCCCACACGGCCTGCGCTTCCTAGCATTGGCCGAACAGAAAACAGAAACAGCAGGACCACAACCAGAACCACAACCAGACTGATCGAGTCAGCCGCCGCCCACCAGGCAGTCTTGTTGCATGTGACTGGCCCTTTCTGGAAAGTCAGAGACAAGTCACAGAGGCACCGATCGGCCCCAGGACGAGACCCGTGCGATCGACAAGCAACTTGAGAGAAAACGACATATCTACTTCAGACTGAACCCTGATTTGTCTCTTTTACCATTCACAACTACGTTTTTACGTTTTTTACAACACAAATTTTTCGATTACAAGCGTCACTTACGAGAAGTCACTCAACGTCACTCGGCGTCTTCTTTCTCCTCTCACCTTTCCTCCTCCTTCCCTTCTTCTCCGTCTTTTCTTCTCCCCCCACTCTCCCACAATGGCAGAGGTCGTCCGCCCGCTCGACCCGCGGGACATTGTGGCGCCTCTGCTGCCGTCGTTGCCTGTGGCCGCCATTGCCTCGCAGCCTGCCTCGGGCGTCCTGCCGCTGCTCTCGCCGATCCTCAGACAGCGCGTCCAGTTCTTGTCGGCGGCCAACAGCTCCGAGCCGTGGATTCGGCTGCTGTCGTACGACCCGGCCAAGGCGGCCAAGCTGGTCGAAATCGCCCGCAGCGCACGCCTCGAGCCGCACCCGGTGTCGGGCGAGATCGAGATCGACTGGGACTCGAGCACGGGTGACCACGTGGAGACGCGGTACAAGCGGCTGGATGTGGAGACGCTGCAGGCGCTGGTGCTGTTGCGGGACTTGGACTTGGTGTTTCGGCTAGTCCACTGCGTCGAGGAGGTGGACGGACAAGGAAAGACGGCGAGTAGCAGCGGGTGGCGGGTTGGCGAGGTGAGCGTGCCGGACGAGCCCAATGCGTTTGGCGTGTTTGGCGGGTATGCAACAGTCGCCGAGGCCGAGCGGGCATTTTCCGAGGCGGCGGCAGCGAAGACGACAACGAACGGAGCGAGCACGACACCCGCCTTTATTAACAACGCACCTCAACCCGACACGATGGACGAGGACAACGACGACGACGACGACTACTGGGCACGGTACGACGCCACGCCCGCCCGCACACCTGCCGTCAAGCGCTCGCCTGCGCCGCCCTCAATACGACAGACCGAGACTGCGGCCAGCGGTGTTGGTGCTGGCCAGAACGCCGAGGCCGAAGACGCATACTTTGCACAGTACGACACGGTGCAGCCGGCGATGGACAGCCATGATCCAGACGAGGTGGTCGAGGGCGAAGAGGGACAGTCGGGGTTGACGGGCGGCGTGACGGCTGGCCTCTTGAAGAGCTACAGCCTGGGCAAGACGGCGCCCGCCGTGTCTGTAGAAAATGCAGAAAATGCCATTGTGGACGACGAGTACGAGGTGGACCACGAGCGGTTGGCGAACCTGCACCACCCGCGCCCGGCGTCGGCTTCGAGTCATGGATCGTCATCCGGTGGTGCAGGCGGTTCGGGTGGGTCGGCCGTCGTCATTTCGAAACTCGAAGCGTCGGCAGGCCGTCAGGAGCAGAGCGAGTTTGGCGTCAAGCAGCACGTGTCGCGCAGCATCAAGAGCCTGTACATGCTGGCGCGAGCGTCGGGCATCGACCGGGACGAGTTTGAGCAGCTGGTCAAGACGGAGCTGGACATGCTGTCGATGCTAGAGGAGTAGGGGTGGTGGAGGTGTTGACTTGGACTTTGCTTTGGTTTCGTTGCATATGCTGGCGTACTTGGCTACTATGGCAAGCGTTTGTTTGTTTGTGCATCCGGGTTTGGCATATCTTTTCTGTTTATCATATGCCATATACACTTACCTCTTTGTCTTCTGTTCTTCATCTTTTTGTTCTTTATAAGATATATAGTTCGAATGAGCATTTGAAATGATGTACGTTTGTCGTTCATTTGAGGGTCGTTGTGTCTGTTTTGTTGGTTTCGGTTGCCTGTCGTAGGACTTTGGATTCGGCGAGTACATGGTAGAGGATTAGACTGAATAAATTCAATAAATACTATATATAAATGAGCTGATGAGACAGGCAAGGAAACCGCAGAAAATAAGTAGTAAAAAGGAAAGAGAAGAGATGCAGAAGGAGCAATCGAAGGATGCCTGTTGAAGATAAATTTGAGGAAGCTACGGTTGACGAATTCCCGAGGCCCAGTGTGAAAGAGGGACCCACGATCCGGTGCTCTTTCCTGGTGGTGGATTTTAGTGGGATGCTTTGGTGCTCTTTTGGTGCCCTGTGTTGCCCTTTGGTGGACTGATGTTTGGAGCTCAAAGGCGGTCAGGCGGTCAAGGGCGGCAGAATTGTGCATCTGGCGGAACGAACGATTTTTTACTAGCCAGCGGCTAGACGAGCACGAAAAAAAGCTTCATGTAGGCGCGTGCGACGACAATCCCACCAACGACGACCAACGAACGCCAATTGCGGTATCAAGGAGATCGACGGCGATCAACGACGACTCAATTGATTCATACGATCGACTACACCCCCGACACAGCGCACAATGTTCCGTCCGAGGTTACGGGCGCCGTCTGCGCTCGGCAGTTCCTCCATTTCCTCTCGTTTGACGCAGTCGGCACAGAGCGCGCTGGCACCATTATCACAGGCGCCCTTACAACGAGCAGGCGCACGCAGCGCACGCAGCGCACGCAGCTTCCACCACATGCCAGTCTCGCGCCACGACGAGCGCGTCGGCGTGCCCAACCTGCTGTCGCCCGAGGGCTACGACCTGGCCTGGACCCAGCACATGGCCCTGATGCTGAACCGGCTGAACCAGCTGGTGGCAGGTGAGGCCCCCACACCAAGCATTGCATTCCATTTTGGACGTCACTAACATCCCAGGCACCGACTACGAATCCCGCGATATCAAGGCTGTGCTGCAGTCGACGGCGCGCATTCCGCAGTTTGCCGCCGTCTTCAACCACGCCAGCATGGCCCACAACACCGACTTTTTCTTCAAGCAGCTGATCCCCGCGTCCAGCACGGCGGCCGCCAACGACATCCCGCACGAGCTGCGCCTGGCCATTGAGGACAACTTTGGCAGTGTCGAGACGCTGCGCCGCGAGTTTGCCGCGATTGCCAACGGCATGTTCGGCCCGGGCTTCATCTGGCTCGTCAAGGCCAACAACCTGCACCAGTCGGGCCGCGGCGGCGACAATCTGCGGCTGGTGACGACGTACCTGGCGGGCTCGCCATACGCGGGCGCCCACTACCGCCGCCAGGGCGTCGACATGAACACGGTCGGTGCCGAGCCGCCGGCGGCAACCACAGGAACCGAAGGAGCTGAGGCTGCCACTGGAGAGACTGGAGAGAGCGGAAAAGAAGTCGGCCTGGGCGCGCACGACCTGGCGGGCGAGTGGTTCGAGAAGCAGGCCGAGGCGGTGCGCAAGGTCTTTGTCAACCCCAACGAGCTGGAGCCCACCGACTCGGCCACGTCGGCGGCGTCGCACGTCAACCTGCGCCCGCCCGGCGGCGTCGAGGTCATTCCGCTTCTGTGCCTGAGCACGTGGGAGCACGTGTGGCTGCGCGACTACGGCCTGGGCGCCGACGGCTACGGCGGCAAGGCCGCCTTTGTCGACGCTTGGTGGAACGTGATTGACTGGGAGGCTGTTGCCGGTCTGGCGGATGTCAACCGGCCGAAACTGATGACGAACTAGGGGGTGTATCATGTAAGGGAAGGGTGTCTCTCTGGAGTATAAATATAAAGGATCAATGGTGACGTTAGGTGAATAGCATACTCTCAACAAAAGCACAAAAGCGAAGAAAAAGACAGTCGGGGCCATATGAATTTTGTATTTTTCCACCATATGTCTGTACGATAGATATAAATAAACAAAACCAAACAAAAAGAAGAAAAGGAAATATCATCATGTCGAGTTGGAGGCAGTGTATCTATATGTGGTCATGTGACCCTGTGTTCTGACTTTATGGTTTCTTCGTTATTTACTTTTTAAAATGTAGTCACAGCGTACTATTTTACGATTCACTCGTTTATTTGTTTCACAGTGGTGTCGTTGTTATTTTATAGTAAATATTATTCAAAATGCCGTCCCATAAAGGAGCGTGGTGTATAAGATAGTAGCTAGTAAAGGAGAACATATAAAAAAGGTCCGTCGTGAGAGGGAGTACATAATATGAAAAGGAAATATGAAAAGGAAATGAGAAAGAAAAAGAAGAGTGATAAAAAGAAAGTCCCAGGTATCCGAGTTCCATCCAAGCTATGTATGATATGCAAGTAGTCGAGAAAGGAAAGAAGAGAGAAAAGGAAAAAAAGAAATGAAAGAGGACAAACAAGGAAATGATGAGAGAGTGTCAAAAGGAAAAGAAAAGCTAATGAAAAGGACCGTCGAGGTAGGCAGGTATATCGCGTCGCATAAACGAAAAAGACAAAAGACAAAAGACAAAAGAAACGTCAAACAAATACATGACAAGCGTGGTCGTCCAATTTCATGCAGGGCTTGTCTTACGACCCCTTCCCCTGCCCTAAATCATGTTGCCGTTGACACTGACCTCAAAGCCCTCGCCCTTTTGGCGCATGGCCTTGGCCAGCATCAGCTCGCGCATCCACTCAATGCGGTCGTCGCGGCTCTTGACGGCGAAATGGTGTGTCTTGCCCGTGCCGTTGGCAGCCTCGGGGGGCGGGGCGGGGTTGGCGGAGGAGGAGGAGGTGGAGCCGGACGCAATGGAAGACGACGACGTCATGATGCTGTTGCCGCTGCTGCCCGGCATGGCGCTGTCGCGCTTCTTGAGGCGGACACCGCCCTTGGCGTCCTGCGGGATGAGCTGGAAGGCAAACGCGGCGACGTCGCCCTTGGAGCCGCTGCTGGCATTGTCGGCGCTGCCGCGGCGGATGTTCATGGCCTTGAAGGCGGCATTGAGCTTGCTTGTCGAGGCCGCCATCGTAGAACAGGCAATGGCGTAGTCGTCAATGTCGACGTACTCGAGCGTCGTGTGGTGCATGCTGGCCTTGTCCTTGTGGACGGCCATGCGCGTGCCCTTGAGGGTGACGTAGCGGTCGTTCCACTCGTGGCGCAGCATCTTGGTCTTGCGCTTCTTGACCTCGCCCTGGTAGGTGATGCCGCCAGCCGACGTGGCGCTGCCGCTGACCGAGGTCGGCGCAGTAGAGATCGACGCCGCCGATCCGGGCGTGCCGGTGCTGGCCGACGCGAGCGACGACGACGAGTTGTTGTTGAGCGACGACGTAATCAGCGACAGCGGCGCAATCGCCGTCTCAAAGGTGGCCCGGTCGGGCGACCACGGGTAGCGGACGCGCGGCGGCGGCTGCAGAGGACGGCCACTGGGGGCAGTCTCCTGGCCGTGGCCCTGGCCCAAACCCTCGGGACTGATGCTGCCGTACGTCGGGCGGTGGCCCATGGCAGAGGCGGCGCGCGGCAGACCGGCAGGCATGACGCGCGGGGCGGCCGTGACCTGGTTCTCGGCCAGCGAAGGCAGGACCGGGAACGAGGGGCGCCGGGCTGACGCACGCGACATGGTGCGGGTTAGCGGTGCACGGTAGTTCATGTCAGGCGGCACGGACTGCGAGGCATCACGCGCAACAGGGCCCAGGGGAACAGCGGTGACAGGCACGTCCATCTCGGAGAAGGGGGTCCCGAAGCGGTACGGCGCCGTCGGCGTGCGGCGGCCGGGCGACTCCTCAATGGCCGTGTTTGTGTACGACGTCGTCGACGTGGGCGCGGCAGAGGCCGTCTCCGAAGACAGAGGGTACGAGGTGGTGTTGGACATGATGGGCACAACAACGCCAGGCTCGGAGCCAGACGACAACTGCTGCTGCTGCTGCAGTTGCTGTTGCTGCTGCTGCAGTTGCTGTTGCTGCTGCTGGGCTTGCTGCTGGAGCTCTTGCTGCTCCTTCTGGAACTGCAAAAAGGCCTGGTTGTCCGGGACAGTGTGTGTCTGGCGCAGCTGCGAGGGGATGGCCAGCTTGGGCAGCTGACGCAGACCCTCGTGCGGCTGCTGTGAGCGGGCAGGGAACAGCTCAAAAGGCGGCGTGGGCGGCACCTCGCTCGACGTGACATGCTGGTGCTGGAAGTCGAGGAACTGGCGCACATTGTCCTGGGGATCGCGCGACTGGATGGCGCGCAGGCTGTTCTCCTCGAGAGCAAGCGGCGCGTTGACCATGGTGCCGGGGCCCATGACATCAGACGAGGCAACGACCGAAGGGATGGCGTCCGACACAGGGCGGAAGACCTCGTCGTTGGGGATAATGGCGCGGGCCGTGTTCGGGTTGCCCGGATCGCCGGCGACCATGATGACGCCGCCCTTGTCCATGTCGACAAAGGGGTGGTCCTTCTTGAAGGCCTCCATCATGCGCTGGTTACGGCGCCACTTGGAGCAGTTCTCGCCCTTGGAGCACTGGTGCGGCTTGGGCATCATCTGCTCGATGCCGACAATCGACACGGACTCCATCGGCGTAATCGTGTCCTCGCCAGAAAGGCCGCCGCCAGGGATACCGGGCGACGTGCGGGCGGGCTTGCGGCGCGAGCTGGCGCGGCGGCGCATGGGCTTGTTCTGGCCGTTGTTGCCGTGGTTGACGCTCTCTTCGCGGCGCAGCTCACGGCGCACCTCGCGGTCGGGCTCGTCCTCAATCGGCGTGTCGGGCCGCGGCTCGACGGGCTTGACGTTCTTCATGGCGCTGATCTGGTTCCAGACATTTGTGCGGACGCCAAACGAAGGGATGCCGAGTTCCTTGAGGTCCTCAAACTTGAGGGTAATCAGAATGCTGCCGGTAATGTCGTTCTCGACAAAGCGTTCGCAGACCTGGAGCTCAATGCCAGCATTTAGCATCCATTGTGCGACCATCTCGGGAGCCCATGAGGCGAGGGTGTTTGTGTCGAGTTCTTCGTGCGAGAAGCGGAAGGGGCCGCTCTGGGCCTGCGCCTGCTGCTGGCGCGTCGGCGGCAGGGGTGTGATGCCGTGCGGCAGGGCGGGCACGCTCGGCTGGTTGTGGTGAAGGTTCTGCTGGAGGTGGAAGGCGACGGCGGCGTTTGAGGGTGCTTTCGGTGTGAGGGGCGACAGAGTGAGGGCATTTTGGAACTCGGCGGACAGCGTCGAGATGCGGAACAGGTGTGGACCGCGAGGGCCTTCGACGGGCTTGGCCAGGTCGATGGGCATCGGAAGGTCCATGGGCATGCGGCTTGACCTTGGTGTTGGGACCTCGTCGTAGGACGAAATGGTTGTGAAGCTCGGCTGGCCGGACTATTCTGTTAGATTGTGTGTGTGTGAAAGTGAAAGTAAATGTAAATGTTTACTGCTTACCGAATTCATGCTCCCCCGTGGCGAATTGTTGCCGCCATTGTCTACGCTCTCGTCGTCGCTGAGGATCGTGTCCTCCTCGAAGTCAGACTCCATAAACTCTGTGGCGACAGAGACGGGCCGGTCCTGGACGCCCTTGAGACTGAAGAAGGACTCGTGGAGCAGGAGTGTGTTTCTCTGCTGCATCTCTTGCGCCGGCCTCCGTGAAGGCGCATACAACTGCGCGGACTGTGAATGTTAGTGGTGGTCCAATCTGGTGAGACGGAAATATGGAAATGTTGATGTAAACAAGGTGGCGATATTGTGCTGACTGACCATTATGACCTGTTGAAGCTGGTGACCAGCTTATTCCGTTTGTTGTCTTCTGTTTTATTGTGTGTTTAGATTGGATATTGATTCAGGCGAGTATGTAGTGTTGTCGATATTGTATGTTGTTGATCGATATGCTGATTTATTTGTTTCGAAACAGGATATAACGTTTTGGTGTGAGTTTTATTCGGTATACCGTTGCCGGCGGGGCACCCTCTTTGTATATGTCTTTCGGCTCGGTCAACGAGGGTCCAGACAGTCGCAGGAGAGTGGTATTCTCTTTTTGATATGATGACACAGAACGAGGAAAAGCAATTTTGACGCCTGAAGACGGGTGTGGCCGGGGACGAGTTGGACCGTTGGTAGTTGAGCGGTTGTAGAGACAGATTGTGTTGAGTGGATGTATGCTATTGAATACGCCGTGGTCGTATGGTATCGAACAATGAAACTAGAAACTTCTTTCGGAGCAACACGAAATCACAGAAATGGCAAAACAGAGAAAAACGAGAAAAAAACGGTCGGTCATTCTGAAGCCCAAGATGGGCGGCTACAGGTGGTTATGTATGGATGCTTTGGGTTGGAAATGTTTGACGCGGACGGGCGATGTGGGAGGACGGGATGAGCGCTGTGGTGAATGGTGGAAGAGGGTAGAGAGGCAGAGAGGCAGTGTGGGATATTCTTAGGAACGTGAACAGAGTTGCAGCGAGTAGCTGCGAGGAGTGCTCAAAAAAGAAACACCCAATGGCCAGCGGACTCGACAGGACTGGTTGGTCTGGACTGGACCGCAAATGAGAACGGGCGATTGTGACGAAAAAGCGAAAAAGAGCGGTTGGGGGATCACAGCACTGACATATGCAGGTCGACCATCACAGTGATGAAGATGGTGGGCAGGCATTGTATACAGTGGAGTGTGCAGCAAGTCGTCGTACTCCAGAAAGACAGAGAAGCGGTGGCCCGACGTCCTCTCACTGTTTTTTTTTCTGTAATGCAGTATGGAGTACTCTTGAGGAGAATCACTCTGTGAACACAGCATAACTTTCTGCTTTTCGTCCTCTTTTCCTGTTCTCTTTTCTGCTTTTCGTCCTCTTTTCCTGACCTCTTTTCCTGACCTCTTTTCTTTGTTCTTCCTCCTCTTGATCATGATCGTGATCACCCCATGGCGATGCAGTCGTCTGCACGTCTGCACGTCTTTACGCCTGCACTTCGGGCCTTTCCTCGCCAGGATGGACCATTTGCCATTTTTGGCCCCCTCTTGTCTATCAGGACGTTTTCTGTGATTTCTATTTGTGTATATGTGTGTGTGTCTGTTAGTCGATGTCGATTAGTGTGTCTGTGTGTTCAAGAATAGTAACAGAGACTACTGCAGCGAGACGCCGGCGGTTAGCCAGAGCGGTAAAAGGATAAAACAAGGGAAAAGCAGAGAAAAGCGGGCGCGAAGAGCTCAAGAGAGGGAATCGAAAAGACTGTGGTCGGGAAAAGGTGTGAGAGCACAAAATAACGGCAGCGAGTGACCGGGGTTGGGGTGGTAGTGCGTATGTGATGGGATGGGGGTGTAAGTGACAGGGGTGGGTGAGGTTGGAGTGGAGAGAAAAGTGGTGAAGAGGAAGAGAAGAGAGGGACAAAACAGAGGAGAGGGGGAGGAGGGAAAAGAGCGACAAAATGGGTGGGATATAAAAAGATACATGCAGGATGGGGGGAAGGTACAACTGAGAGCAGGTCTTGTGCGGCAGCTACGATGGACCGAAACACAGGTACCTTCTTTCCTTCTCTGTCGACTTACACGGTTGTGGAGGGCAGGAGCGAAGGACAGCAGCAGACAAGGTGCATTGGCGCGTGGAGGCGGGGCTGTGATTGGTGGGAGCTTGCAAGGAAGGCACGTTCCAGAGGTGATGCGGACAAAAAAGGAAACGCAGACTGCAGCGAAGAGTAGAGGAGACTGTGAAAATAGCATACGCCGAAAATAAAGAACGACGAGAGCACATCTCAAGGAGGGCGGGCCAGGTCGCCGATTGGCCATAAAAGATGCTGTGCCTCTGCGACTGGCAGGCCAGATGCAGCAAGAAACGGCACTAGCACGCCATTGGACAGAGCACGAGAGTGGTCTTGGGAAGAGGTGATGATGTTTGGTTGACTTGTATTTTGCTCGAGTATTTGTATGGAATGATACTTGTTTTTAGGGCATCGGTGATGGGAGGCACGGGACGGGACCAGGAAACTAAAAAAAACGGACGAGAGACGAGGGACGAGAAACACACCCATTATTGCAGTTAAGCGCCGACAGCCCTGTATTTTGATTGGCTGTGTGTTTTATTCTTTCCTCCCCCTGCTCTTTCTTTTCCTGCCTTTGAAGTGCGACTTCCGATCTCAGTGGTCACTCTTCGAAGGCAGTTACTGAGAGAGAATCAGAGTCGGCATAACTGTTTTTGCCAGATTGCGTATTCTTATTCTGTCAGGCTTCAACATGGCCTCTTCTGCTATGGCCTAGCCTGGCCTTGATCGACCTTGGTCTCAATGACCTCAATATTGGCCTTGGCCGCGGCCGTTTCTCGCCTCTTTGCCACGATTCCCAACTGGAGGCCTCGAAGAGGAGAGAAGAAAGAAGAAAGAAGTCAAAATGGAGAGAAGAGAAAGGAAGAGCCTAAGCAAAAGAAAAAAAGAAAAGAAAAAAAAATCACGAGAACAGCCAGCTGGATCATGGTCTTCGCCCTGTTTTTGGACCCTGTTGATGCCCCATATTTCTTTCTTTTTCACTTGCTTGCTTCGCTGTTTTAGTGCATTCTCAGCAGGATCAGGATCAGGATTGCGGGCAGCGACGGGACACGGGACGGCCGCAGATATGGCCGCTATGTGCAGAGTGCAGTCTGCAGTCTGCAGGCTACAGTCTGCAGAATGTAGGTAAAATCATGCAGAGGAATCGATAGCGAGTCCAGCTACGTCGTAGAAAGCGCAGAAAGCGCAGCATAGATGCATGAACAAGACACAAAGGTCAGAATCAGCTTGGAACATGGCCGTTCAAGATCAAGTCAGGTGAGGGGGAGGAAAGAAAAGAAACCAGGATGTGTATCCTGTCGGTGTGCCGTAGCTCCGTTTTGTCTGTCCTTGCACGAGAAGCACGTCTTGCCCCATTCTGTCGAGTGCAGACTGCAGACTGCAGACTACGAAAAATGTGGCGAAACGAGATGCTTGTGTCTCAATGTTGAGCAGGTGCAGAGTCCCACGCAGTAGTGAATGTTCGGCTGCAGAAAGTGGTGCACTCGGTGAAGAGGACAAAGTGCAATACAATACACAGTACATATGCTGAACGACGTCAGGCCTGACGAGAAGGGAGAGAGTGATCGGAGCGAAGTGAAGAACGAAAAAGAAACAAAACTAATAGTTTGGTGGCATGTTCTCCGGCTCCCGGCTTTCAGACCGGACAGAAAGCATTCCATGTATATTGCGAGGACACCATTACGAGAAAGAGAAAGTGTTCTCGAAAGTGCTTGCAGAAAGGCCCCTGCATCGGTCTGCGTTTCTTTTGCGTCGACATTTACGCGGCATCGGGTTGCCGCTGTTTTCAATTTATTTGTAGTTGTAGAAAACGAATGTGAAGAGAAAGAAAGTATATTGGCCGCCTCGGCCGTCTAGACTTGAGCCATTGCCTTCCGATACTTGTCGATCTGCAGGAGATCCAGCAGATTAACTGGTTGAGACATTGGGCGTACGTAAAGATGTGAACGGATGTGGGGATGTGAGAATACAAACGGTGAGATACAGGCACGGCCAAGCCTGGCGAATACAAAACTGAGAATTCCACATCAAGAGGAAACGAACGACAGGAACCGATGAGATTGACAATGCTTGACAAAGGGTCCCGGGGTCCAGCCAGCAGAGAGATCAAAAAGAGGTCAGATAGTGCGTGGCGACAAATCAACGACCTAACTAACGGTCCGTGCCATGGCTTACAAAGAGGGGAACTTGTTGGTTAAATGAGTGTGCAAAGAGAGCTTGTACGACTAGTGGTTGTTGGTGAGACGGCATTTTGACGAACCGGAATGCAGAAGACGGCATTGGCACAGAGTATGGGAAACGAAGCGAGGGTTAGTAGGCGTTGCCACGGAGCGAGTTTATTCACTCAACATGGCAAGCATTCAGGTATCCACGGCTTGGTCGGGAGAGGATAATGAGAATACAAGGAAAAAGAAAGAAGGAAAAAGAAAAAAAAAATGATATAAAAAGATTCCAGTGGATGAAGAAAATGACGAAAAGGAAAGGAAAGAAGCTGCGAAAAACAAACAGGCTATTTCCATCGACTGAGACAATAGGGCCGTTACGGCTTGCGACTGGTAGAACGTGGGAAATAAGAGTCGAATGAGAGACGTGTTGGTGAATGGTGTGAAAAGGGTGTAAAAAAGTGTGGTGTGAGTCGGTTGAGTGCTGGAAGGAGCTCGTGCCGTTGTGACGGCCCCTCTTTTACCCTTGTCCACTCTTCCATTAGCGTGCCGTTAGCCTGTGTTTGTTCCGTGTAAGTGCGTGTAAGTGCCTTGTAAGTGCCTGTCCAAAGGCTTGTAAGTGACTCCAAGTGACTCGAAGCTTGAAAGTCGCTGCCCAATGGCAGGCCATAGCAGGGGTTGCGACGTCGATGCACCAATTTCGAGCATGACCCGAAGACGAAAAAGCGAGGGCAAGAAGGCAGGAGGGCGCAAATGAGAAGCCAGAAAAATGGCGAGTGAAAAAGAAACAGAGGCGTTGAGTTCGTTTGTTGGGATTGGAGGAGAGGCCTGTAATGGCCTGTAATTCAGGTCCCTTTAGAGGCACATGACCTGAACAGCCAGGTTTCAGGCAGTTTGGGCGGAGTTATGGCAGTCACGATCAGAATCGGCCAGGCAAGGGCTCATCCTCACCAATTGGCTTTCATGAGCCCCCAATTTTGCCTCAACGGCCTCCTATTACGACATTCTGCCCACCGTTTGATTTGTTCTTGTTGACTCTCAGTTGCCCCGCCTATAGCCAGGCTCAGCCGGGGTCAACAAAAGAGGCCATTACGACGACTCTGCCTCCCAGGCAGAAGTGAAGCATGAGTAAATACGTCGTAGACATAAAAATATTGAGAAGAGAGCCGCAAAGTCAACAAGAACTACACGACAGGGACTCACCGCCTCACACCGGGTCACGGGGCGTGTGTTTAGGGTTGTTTACTGGACCCTGAGGACTGAGGATCAGTCTCCATATATTTTTGATATTTTCTTTTATTTACGACATACTGACTCCTCTAGTCGGGCCATCTCGGAGTGTCGTGCCTCGTGACCGGAGGCCGATCTTGCATCTCTGCGAATGAGAGTTGGAGGGCAGTGTTTTGCCGTTCTTTTTGACGTTTGCTTCCATGAATGGACCCTACAGTCTTCGGCGAATTTATTTTTACTCGGTACAAAAGGACAACGTGACAGAACGGCATGGGGGAACACATCAAGGCATAGGACAAGAGAACGTCGTCTTGTTCGTCAAAAGAGAAGCGGCCAACCAGCCGTCAACCAACCCCGGCGTTCGGAGGCGTTTTCTCCAGCTTTTTTGAGTCTACGAGGTATCACGAGGATTGTTGGGCTTGTTGGGCACATGGTGCGGATGTACGGAGTAGAGAGCATGCTGTATGACAAAGTATCGGAAGCGGGGCAGGATGAAGGAAGTGAAGAAAATATGAGGAATGAAGGCAGTGAAAAGAAGAGGCTGGGCATCGGTGGCTGCAGAGCTGCTATCCGTTTACGAAACAATAAAATTACGGGAGTGGGACTGCAGAAGAGAAGGCTGGACAATATGAGATGTTGGATTGAGACAGGGAAAAGAAGGCAAGACGAGGCGGGAGAAAAAAAGAAAGAAAAGAGGACGAAGAAATGTCGTCACACTGCATGTCGTCCTCGTTGCCCGGCTGTCGTTCATTGTTTCCTCGGCGTGCCGTGAACTGAGTCTGCAGTACACCGTCCGATGGAAGAAGTTGGGGAGATGTTGGGAGAGACAAACCACTGGCACAGACACAAAACAAAAATACAGGTCACAAATTACAATAGTAACAATCACATACAGTTACATACAGTCATAATGCGTCCCAATGCACCGTCCCGGGCGGTCCAAGGTGAGGCCGCAGGCGGTCGCAGAGTGCATTGCAGGGGACAGATGCGGTGCAATGTGGTGGATTGTGGATTGTGGGCGCCGGATTGTATGCACAGAATTTATGGTAGCACGCACAGCAATTTGTATGCACAGCATCCGCCGTTGGGATATGAACGGAAGACAAGAAAAATGAAAGAAAAATAACAAAAACGACGAAAAGCGGAAACGTCTTGTACGACAGAACACTGCGCGTATCACAAAGTACAAAGTCCAAAAGAAACACAGAAACACAAACACAAGACATGTTTTGGATGCATCTCTGTCGAACGTCGTACACGACGACTTTAGAAAACTGTGTTTGTGGAAATCGGCGGCAGGGGTGCCCCCCTTTCTGTATTTGGTGCTTCCCCGTGACCTGCGGTTCCGTGCATCGTTGTGGCTCTGTATGACAACGCCAAACACCGCTTCTTTTGAGAATGCTTTGAGAATGCTTTGAGAACACCTTGTGCAACAGCATAATTCCCCATTTGGATGTGGCAACGTTTCGCTCATCGACAAGGCATCTTCAATCTATGCAAGCACTCAAGCACGGCATGCTTTGTGCCCGACTGAAAACTAGATGCAAGACCTGCAGATGTGGGTGAAAATAAATACAAGAGGACTAACGACAAAAACAGAGTGCTTCTGTAATGCAAGATAGGAAGAGTTAATGATCAAAGGGCAGGAATCAATTTGGTCAATGGAAACCAAATCCAGACTGTACACAATGTGTACTCCGTAGCTGTTCTCTCTTTCTTCTGCCGATACCGTGACCTCGTGGCGGCCAGGCACGGCTTTGTTTCTTTGTGGCGTTTCTTTTTTTCTATTCTCTTTTCTCCTTTTTTTTCTTTTTCCTCCATGTCTCAGAAAAGAAAGCGTGAAGAAATGCACAAGCCTTTGCAGGACCTTTTCTGCTTGAGGCTGGCCAACCACATGGCGTTGGCAGTCTATCCACACGCGGACCTGCGGGCGCCGTCCTCTTCAGAATGTCTCACCATGAGAAGAAGGAATGAAGAAAATATTCCGTAAATAATCAAAATTAATACAGGCAGTAGCTTGATTGTATTTTTTTTTTTTTTTTTTTTTTTTTTTTTTTTTCCTCGTTCATTTTTGTTTACTGTTTAAACTTGGTCGAAAAGAAGTTATCTACATTTTCTTTATGAAAAGGATAATAGAAATTGAGAAATGTTAATTGACATGAAAAGTCCGAAAACGTACAATAGAATATATTAAAATAAAAATAAAAATACACTTAAAATATCGGGTGAAATAAAACAAAGCAAAATAAAACAAGAATAAAAAAAAATATTTACAACGTTCTTTTGTACATATCATCTCTCTTTTGATTATTCTGTCGTTCCCAACTTGACGTTGCTTCATTTTTCAAGCTAACATCAGATCACGAACGACAATGTCCAACACAGATCCCAGCAACGCCACTCCCGTTCCGAGACCGGACAATGAAAATCATTGTCGCAGTTTTTTTTCTTTTATTCATGGAAATGATTGAATGTGGAATGGTATATCGAATATCAACTATCAACTATCAACTATCAAATTGTTGTTATGACTAACAACTTACAACATCTATTGTTCTCGTTCTGCCCTCGCCTGTATCGGATATCATATTTTTTTGTTGACATTCATGCGACTATATTCACGCATCCCTCCTGTGTAGACACACAAAAGACACGCGCAAAACGCTGCAATCCAATCGCCTTCTCTCACAAGGCACGCTATAATGCTCTCTGCTCTGCAGTGTCTCACATGATGAAAAGTCCCTGCGGGCTCATCTTTTGGGTTCTCCTATTCACCCCCTTTTTCAATCACATCTTGAGATCCTGCGCTTTTAAAGAAATGCAGCGAGTGGTAAAAGGCCGTTCTGGCCTTTGGGTCGGTTCAGAGGGTGATGTGTGTGATGAGATTTTGGAGATTTTCGAGATAGGGGGGCATAAACAGCGTGGATTGGTCGAGTCTGTGGGCTGTCTGGTGGAGGTGCTATTTCTTAGAAACACGGGAAAGGACCGTGAAAGAGACGGCACAGAAAGGCAGTGCATCTTCCATGTCAGTATCCAGTATCTGTCCATGCTGTATTCTACGCGGCCGAGCTTCCAATGGGACACAGACACCCAGGACCTCGAAGCACATGCATAGTAAAGGCTCGTGAAGAAATACTCGTAATCGTGTGACTGAGTTTGCATTTGATTGCAATCGTGATCGCATTAATGCTCGTTGTTTCCTCAGCTCATCTATTAGTATGTCGTACTTCGTATTATTTCAAGCCTTCACTGAAAAAGAAAGAACCAAAGTCCGTTCAGCTCACCCGTCCGCTCTCGCTTGTTTGCAAGTTAATTGTGATGTCGATGTTGTGATTTGTGATGAGGGTTTTACGATTTTCTTTCTTTTCTTTTCTTTTTCTTTTTCTTTCTCTTTCTCTTCTTTTGTCTCTTCTTAGCCTTCTTTCTCGTCTGATAACGGCTGGACTTGCCTGGATTCAGTCTTTTAATTATTGAATCACCTTTAGCCTTTATCATCACATCTTGTCTTTCCTCGTCACTTTGCCTCTCGCTTCATCCCGCTCGTATTATTGTATTATTGAACTCGGTCTGCCAATATTTTCCATGCCGTCCATCTGTGCGTCGGTGGAGGCGATTGTAAGAAAGACCTGAAAGAAAGAATGAAAGAATGAATACGACGTACGTCGTAAAGACAAGGGTGTTCAGCTCAATACTGGATAATGGAGCTGTGATGAAGATAATGTGGAAATGGGAACAGAACACGACAAGGTTGGAAGAATGGACGATGATCCACAGACGGGAAGCACGCACATGTGCCCGCAATGCCTGCAATACCCCCAAGAGCCCGCAACCGCCCCCAAGAAACTAATGTCGCTTCATGCTTCCCCGGCCACCACCCTGCCACTGAGCCAGAGGGCCAGAGCCAGTGCCAGAGCCAGTGCCAGAGCCAGAGCCAGCCACTGTCCATTAACCACTGTCTTTCTTCTTCTCCCGCTCCTGCAGTGATCAACCACGCCCCTCCTCTACCACAAAATCCCCTCCCGTCGTGCATGAACATGAACAGATCCTAGAATGTGTTGAGGTCGAGGATCACAAGGATCACAAAAACCGAGGATCATATTGTAAAAACCTTGTGAAAACCTTGGTCTTTTCACCTTGTCAGGCCAGACTCAGACTCAGACTCAGACTCAGCCCCCAGATATCCACAGTCGTCACTCAACTGCCCTGTAAACCCTGTAAACCCTGTAAAGCCCTGCAAAACGCCCAAATCGCACAACTGCCCCCATTCTGCCCCTCGCGACTTCATTCTTACCTTCCCGCCTCCTCTTACTGGATCCAGTTTTGATCAGTTGATTTTTGGCCCCCAAACTCTTGTCTTCTCCTTGGAGTGTGGGTGTAAGTTGGTGGATCCTGGCTTGATGTCTAGTCCACACACACCTTTTGACGTTCGACCACACCTTTTTGTCTTTTTGTCTTTTTGTGGTCTTCAAGGTGCCCCGTGCGCTCTCCACAAAAAGGCAATAGACGAGGTGCTCCGTGCTGTTGCAGTTGCAGTGAAAAAGAAGGTGAAAAAAAAAGATGTTGCCGAACAGAATAACGGTTTTCTTCACCTCAATGGGTTCAGTTCAGCTGAATCGCAACTCAACCCAGCTCCAGCCTTTTTGTTTGTGATACAAAAAATATGTCTCACAATGTGCATTTCGATGGCGGTGAAGAAACTCCAATATGCTTGATTTCTTTTTTCTCTTTTCTTCACCTTCATGCTCAATCTCCCCACCTTGCGCATTCTCATCACATTGAATTTCGTTTAGCACTTTTTGGCTTTCTGTCTCCTCCCTTCAGTTCTGTCTGCATATCTACCCAAGCTCCTTTTGGCCTCGATATCGCAATGGTGGAGTGGAGAAGAAGCTGCTTGAACCTACGGACAACTGAATATGGCCAGAACTCGGATCCGTGGTTCCCAAAGAGGGGAGAGGGGAGAGGGGAGAGGGGATTTGCAAACACATGAACCGGGCAGTTGCATTGTCAATGATGAAAGATCAAAAATCAAAAGATGAAAGGATAAATATTGACGGAGAGAATTCAATATTGAAGACAGCGTTGTCGTTGAGGTGATCAAGTCGAGGCAAGTCTGCAATCAAGGTCACATATCAAATATCACACCGCCCGCAATCACGCCTGCAATCACAACCGCACATGTACGGAGTAAAGTAACCAGCACCCACCAAGATCCCTGTCTGTCTCTCTTTGCCCCGTCCCCCGTTGTCCATTGTTCACCGGGCTCTGCCCTCCGCCTTTGCACGTCCTCTGGTTTTCAATATTTGGCATTTGTTGTCGTTCGTTTTCTGGTTAGCTCACGGTCCATGGTTCGTGACTGTGATCACCGACTGCTACTTTGGCAGCCAGATGGCAGTCTGGACGTTGTATCGCGGCGTACTACGTCTCGTCTTTGCCTAGCCGTTCTTGTCTGTCAATCTTCTCAATCTTCCGTCAATCTTCTTGCCAATCTCTTCTCTTCAATTGCCTGCAACTCTTTTCCTTTTGGAGCATCCCCCCGTTTGCCGTTTACAGATGCGATCGACAAGGGACGAGCGGCTTTTACTGTGGAAAGGTGAAAGGTCCTTGACCCTGACAGCCCTGACAATCTTACCTTGTCCACTGTCCTCGGCGAGGTCAACCTTGCCCACCTTGCACCTTGGCACCTGGAATCCTTGAGGAAAAGCAAGGAGACAAGAAGACTGAGAGATCGAGAAAAGGATGTAAAAAGAAGAGCGTAAAAAAAACCTCAAAAAGATGGGAAAGATCATCTCTCGCTTCGCTTCTCCTCTTTCGATCTGATGGTCTTACGCCTAGCTTTATCATCTAGCTTGCAGAATAGCTTGCAGAATAGCTTTATCGCGTCTTCTGTCTGCCCCGGACGATACAAACCCTTGAAGCGACCACGTTCCTTCGTCCGTCCTCGCTCATTCTTGTCTTGTTGTCTTTGCTTTTCGTTCCTCGATCCCTCTTTCCTCACCCCTCATCTAGCAGCGGTGAGCTGCATGACACTAGAGTCTAGACATGGACAGGGAAAGCCATTGCTGAAAATGCACTGGTCGCAACTGCACGTCGTATCAAGTATGCAAAGAACACCGTCACTGTTGTATCGTAGCGTCTTTGCATGGAGACGACTGCTGCAACAGACAATAAACAATAACGACTGTAGTTAATAGTGTGGGATGGTCTGAGCTTCGCCTTGTCCGTTGAGACCTGACATCTGAACCTGGTCAACTCCGCAAAAAAGACAGTGCATTGTATGCTCCGTGAAAAACATTCCGAACTCCGTGCAGGGCAGGCCTGTCTTTTGTTGCCTTTACGACGTAGCTGTTGGGGGTCTTCAGTCTTCTGTGAGTGGTCATGCAGCTAAAGCTTCTTCTTGCATCCCCTCTTCTTCGCCCGTATCTCCGTTACAGTTGGAGCACTCTTTCTTCGTTACGACATCATTTTTCGTCTTTTCTCTTTCAGGGCTTTCGCCGTACGAGCTTGCATTTTTGTGGGCTTTGAAATAGTGAATAATAGGATTTGAGCTTGCAAGGCCTGGTCACCTCTTATTCCCTGTGTCCTCTGTCCTCTGCATCTTACGACTCTTCATCCGTCCTTGAATAAGCTTCATTTGATTTTGCCACCCTCGGTCACTAAACCTTGTTTACAAACGTGCATTGCAGTGATCAAGTGTACTTTTAAAATTCACGTCCCCTTCTTTTTCGGCCGCTGTTCTGTCCACGGCTGTCTCAGAGACACGCGGCCTTGACAAACTACTTTTGAAAAAGAAAAAAAGGGAACAAAAGAAGAACAGAAGACCAGAACATGGCAAAAGTATCCTGTCTTCTGGACAAGGCGCGCAATGCTGCTCAGTTTGGTCTAGTTTTGGCGTATTTTGGCTGCTTTCTTTTTGACGTTTCGTCCGTGTCGAACCTTGGAAGAACATTCTTGTTCAGTTGGCACAATTCTGAACACGTTTTTAATTCTCCTTTCCAGAGCACCTCGTTATCGAATGTACCCCCGTGATACCCCCGTGAAACCCCCGTGAATGTCTTCAGTCAACCTGATCATCGTTCTTCTCAACCGGTCCGTTGCCCATTTCGCACTAATCGCAACGGCCACTCGGCTTGTAAAGTCGATAAATGGAAAAGTGAACCTAAACGATCTAAAAGATGCAGGCGAACAAAGAAAGAAAAGACCCTGGACCTGGTCTCACCTGGTTCACACTGGCCAAACAGACTACTGTCTGCACATCGACGAGCTTGTGCAAATCACACTGCGTTAGGGCCATCATTAGCTGCACTTGGCCACTGTCGTTTCGGCCTTTTCGACTCTTTTCGTCACACTGCGATCACCAGACCTTTGCGGGTTTGGCGACAGTCGAGGTCAACAGCAACCAGCCTCTCCTTGTCTTTCCTATTCTTGCCTTTGCCTGTTGAATTTTGAAGACTGAACACAAGCGGGGCCTGGTGTATGGGGGTGGTTTCGTCGTTTAGCAAGTTGAAATCAAAAGAAGCCTGTCAAGACAAAAAGGCTAGAGAAGATCCTCCAGAGCCGTCGCCTCCGTTTTATCTCCTACCCCCCATTTCTCCTTTCCTTTTTTTATTTCCTTCGTTTAATAACACTTATCGATTGCTGACGGAGAATCCGCCGTAACACCAATCCAGTAAGAGGCCGTCAGAGAACACAGACAAAAACAAAATGGAGACCGGCCGGAGCGTTAGTCCGCTCTGGCTGGCCTGAACTGAATACGTCGTAGACTGGACTGGACTGGACTCGACAGGGGCAGGGGTTGTGTGATGAGACTTCACTTGACTCTGCACTCTTCACTTTCTTCCTAGCCTCGAATTTTGCAGCATGGCCGGAGGAAATTAAACGGCTGACCTCCAACCTCTCCCCGAGTGATCTCACTCCATTTTCTTGCCTTTTTTATTGTCCTCTCTTCTCTGGCCCCCAAACGGCACTCGACGCGTAGTGGTCGATCTGTGCAGGGCATTTGCAGGGCTTTTGCAGGACTCGACAAAGCTTACAGGGTCTTTGCATAAAAGAGGGGACCACACCAGGCCAGAGAACAAAGAAAGTCTGGTCATGGGCGATGCAAGAGGGCGGAAAAGCGAAAAGAAAACGCGAAAACAACGCAAACTAACGGCGTCACAAAAGATGCTAAAGAGTACGGAGTAGACTTCACCTTGATCCCCAGTAAAAACAACAAGATAACGATGTCATTACGGAAGAGATGGAGATGGCAATCGACGACTGATTTTCAATTTCCTCACAGACCATTAAGTCCAAAGACCCCTGCAACGGATCTTCCATGAGATGCGTGATTTGCGGAAAATTCTCAACAAGGAAAGAAGCCGTACGAGGGGAGGGCAGACGAGAAAAAGAATGATGGAGACGCTGGGGACCGTGCGAACGGACGACGGACGACAAGAGCAAGATCGAGTATCTCGTAAAATGGAGGAGGATGGACGGGGATCGGAGTAAAATAAAGATGAGGCAAAAAGCCGACTAGAGGAGCCGATGACAAAAGGAACAGAAAAAAGAACAGATGAAGGATAGTCGATCCAGGACCGTTTTTTTTTTTCATTCCTATTCTCAATCCCGGTCCTCGTTTTTGTGTGTTGTCTTTTTTCACTCTTCTCGACGACCAACAGACATGGGATCGGAATAGGATCGCCGTTATGCTCTACGAGGTGGATGGTGGTCTCGACCTAGCTCATTGTCTTTTCCCCGTCTTTTTTCGTTCTTTCTCATCTTTCATCTTTCATCTCACTCGGCTCGGTCCCGAGCGGTGTCGTTGGTCCTAAAAGTCTTGGTTTTCTTGTCTTTGACCGTTGGATCGATTTTCTTTTTGACAATCATATTACGGGGACTCCCTCTTCCCACGGCAAGGGAGAACAGACCACGAGGTCAATATTGGAAGAGGGGGCGGAAAAAGAAGAAGACAGAGGAGACGAGACGAAGGAAGGGGGTCGAGTGACGGCCGATATACAAAGGAACGCTCGAAACGACCGACGATAGTGCTCTCACTAGAGATGGCGAGAGTCTAAACTAGCGGATGTCCACTTAATTGTCTCTGGCTGGCTGTCCACTTTATTGCAACGGCTGCCGGCTGGCGAGTCCTCTGTAAAGTAAAAAAGTAGTGAGACAGTGAGTAATGGACGCTGGCCGACTCGAGGAATGTCTCGGGGATAGAGTCGAGGATAGACAACGATTGTCAACCGTGCCGCAGGACTGCAGCCGGGTTTTTGTGTTTTTGTATTTTTGTAGAATGAAGCGGCAAATGTGTAAATGGAGATAAAGACGGATGATATAAAAGAGGAGAATTAAAAGGGGCAACCAAGAGTATTTATAATGGGAGAAGGACGAGAAGAACGAAAAGAGGGAGGAAACAGACATATAAAGTCGAGAATAAAACGAGAGAAAAGAAACAGATGGACGATGTAAGGGTGTCATACTTTGACGCACGATATTGGATTGAGAGTGCAGAAGACAGATGGAGATTGGGGGCGGAAAACAACGTGAAAGCGGGAGAGGACTGCAGTCATCTTTGACCACTGATTCTCACCCATCACCTATCACAAGCACACGCACGGCTTCCTCCACTCACGGAAGCTAAGCTCGGCGGCAAAGCAGGTCACTTCCATCGTGCACGTTGGTACATTCAGCAAGAAAATGGTGCAATGCAATGCAGGACAGAGGATAAAGGAAAAAGGCAAGAAAAAGGAGGAATATGACCAAAACCAAAACGGACCAGTAGGATGAGAGAAAGAGGCTGAGAGAATGAGGACCTGGCAGGCCAAGTGGAAGAATGAGAGACAAGACCAACAAGAAAAACAGAAACCATGAGAAACAACAGCAAATCGATCTTGAGGGGGACGTTGACGGCACTGATCACTGGCCACTGATCGCTGATATGGGGGCTGGGGGCCGTTTTATGGATACTATTACAGCGCGGGTAGTGGGCGGAAGGATGAAAGCGTGGCGATTACAGGCATAATACTCCGACTGTTAAGATTATGTGCTTGTAGACGGCAGCCTCCACTGAGCTTCAGCGGGATGGGGGCCGGTCTTTCCCTAAAAAAAAAAAAACAAGCCCGCAGCGTTAAAGACAACAAAGTGGCAGGAGCATGGTTGGCCGGACCCTACTAGGATGCCCTGTGAGGCCCTGTGAAAAGTAATGCGTAGTTAAATTATGTGCAGATCGAGACAACAACTCCTGTCGTGGTCAGTGCTCTTCGCCTTGCAACAGTGTTGAACGTGGCTGGACATGCTGAGATCGAATGCCAGGCCTTGCCTAACAAGGAAAATGGCCTGTTGCACGTTGTACATGTACGCTGGGCATTGGCGGCGTTGCAGTGTGACCGGAAGGCGTGGAGATTGAGATTGCGACTGTGCAGGTACTTTTGGACGAGGATCTGTGGAGTAGGTACCTGTACGTACGGAGTAGTGCGGAGAGCATAAAGTTATGAGGCGAACTGGTGAGGTAAGGAAGGAGCTACAGAACAAGCCAACTAGAAGGAAAAGTAAAGAGCCTGGAGTACGGAGTAGATTCTGTGTACGTCGTAATCAGTGGTAATCAGGAAGGAGCATATCGTACTAGGAAAGAACTCGTCGCATCACACGCATCGCATCGCATATGGCAAGAACGACTGTCAACAAACACACACAACAGATGAACAGGGCTAATTTTGAAAGCGGGCTAAACAAAAATAGAAAGGCAAGGGAATCATTGCAATATTGAGCATCATGCCAAAAAGAAGGAAAGAGAACCACAGCAGAAAGAAGGCGGTCAACACGTGTGATGAGAATGCGCGAGATGCATATTGAGAGAGGTCGGCGCGAAGAAAGACCAGCTGCCAAAATTAGCCCACAATCGTTCTTTCCGTGTGTGTCTTTCTGTGTCTTGCTGTGTCTCTCTGTTCTAAATCGGGCAAATTCTCGAGGGCGGCTAACGAGTCGAGGAAGGCGAGGGAGAGAGGGAGAGAGGGAAAGGAAAGAGCGATTGCGAGCTCCTACGAGAGAACGACGGAGAGAACGACGGAGAGCTCGAGAGACTTTGTCTCTCTTCACCCTCACATCCCGTCGTCACACTCGAACCCCTGCCGTCACCGCATCGGCCAGCCAGTGAGCCAATGCCCGTTGGCGCTGGCCCTTGTGATCCGCGTCCAGGCCATCCAGGGCTCAGAACGGGAAGACAAACAGAGACAAGCAGACAAGGTTGAGTGGGGACGTTGGGGGCAGTTGAGTGCATTCTGTGTGCATTTGGACGTTCAGTGCATCCGCGCTAGTCCCTTGTGGAAAGCGTGGGCAGGGGTCCAGAGCGCGCTAGCAGACGGTTGGTCCCGGTACGCCAGTCTTTTTTGTCTGTTTTGCAGAAGAGGAGAACTGAAGAAGAAAATGTGACTTTGAAAGTGACTTAAAGTGACTTCAAAAGCGACCTCAAGCGACTGAAGACTGATGCACGGCCATTGTCTTTTCGTCACATTTTGGCTCCACACACCGCCGTCCAATCACCGCCCAGAAGCGGCTTGTCAAGAAAGCACCCCTGCACAGCTGCACACCCACTTTTCTTTTCGCTCTTTTGTACGGAGTAGTTGTGGTTGTTGTTCATCACTCTCCCACTTTCTGTCTTTTTCTCTTGTCTTTTTGTCGATTCTGTCTGTTCTCTATTTTGTGCTTTATCAATATTGTTTCTTGTTCATCTGCTGCCTTTATTTTGTCAGTCATCCTTGTATCGTAAAAGATAATCAATGCCACTGTTTGTCTGTGCAAAGAAATAACAGACGAAATAATACAGACACGCGATGACGGCCAGATCTTACGACTGACCTGCATGTACATGTACCCCCCACAGCACGGACGCTGGGCGGTACTTGCATTCCTTGCGATCATAGCTCCAGAGCTAGACCGGCGACCGGCTAGAATGGTCTTGTGCAGTGAGAAAACAGAAAACAGAAAAGACCAAGGCATAAGGTCGAGGTAAAAGTGAAAACTGACAAACTTCGACCGGGGTCTGTCAAGTCTCTCCAATTCTCGAGTCCTCGAGTCTAATGAGTCCTTCTTTCCTCACTCATCATTCGTCTTTCTTCACACCTTTTGTCGTTTGTGAATGGTCGATGCTACTCAATACCTCCCCCATCCAGCCAATTCGCTTTCGTACTGCGCACTTCTCGCCGTTGATTCGTCCATCTCCGACGAATGAGCAAATCGGTCGATGCTCCAACAGGGAAAGCATAAACGAGTGACCCTGGATTAACATTAACACCACAGTTCAGAGCCTTTGGGGTGGTTTTTCACAGCAAACTCACTCGAAGTCAACATTGGTGATCGATATGGCAGTCCAGACAGACGACCGCATGCTTTGTTGTGTTCTGGGCTTTTCTCTCTATTTACTCGGACTCCTCTGGTCCTGTCGTCTGGCATCGTCGACTTCTCCTGTCCCGACGTTGATCCTCGCTCTGATACTGACTCTCTCGGTCAAGACTCTTCTTTGTATTGTACTTGTAAACATATGTACAACAACCTCTGGCAATGTTCTCACTAAAAGGCCTCTGTAAGTCGAGTAACTTTGTAGACTGCACTCTGCATCTCATCAAACATCCTTGCTCTTTCTACCGATCCCTGCTAGAAACGGGACAGGGAAGCAGGAAAAGCAACCACGAGCAACCGGGTCCGATCGGAGAATGGGTCCTCAGCACGTCCTCAGTAGAGCACGTCCTCTTTTTGTTTTCTTTCGTTTTTTTTTCTTCTGTTTCTTTTTCATTGACTATTTTTGCTCACTTTTTCTTCATTCGCCGTTTACCACCCCCGTCACTTTCCCGCTCAGCGCATCTTCCTTCCCTATTCAGCCCGTGCTCATCCAGACGCCCATGGTTATTCGTTCTTTTTGTTGACCAGGGGTGTCATGAGGGCTGTCCATCTGTCCATTTTCCTGTCCATTTTGTCCATCAACCACCATACCCTGTTACATTGCACATCCGATCCACTCTGGCTTTCGGTGTGTATCTTGCACCATCGTTCAAAAGAAGAGGAAAAGAAAGAAGAAAGTCAGAGAGAGCAGAGAGCCATCGGAAGAAATGTTCACCGCAGGATGCGGGCTCTTTATTTCGGATGAAATTCGAGAGTGGGATGCACACTTTTTGTTTCGTTTCTGCCATGCTTCCTGTGCCTTTGTTTCTGTTCATAAATTGTTTCTTTCCCATCGACATCTTTTTGTTCTCCCCGTTCTCCTCTCCTTCTCTCTCCGCATAAACGGCTTGTCCCACAACAACATGTTTCCGTGCACGAGACACAGCGGATGTACTCGTCCAGAACGAGAAGAAAGAGAACAGAAAAAGAGACCAGAAATGAAGAGCCACTCCTCACAAACACAAAAGTCGGTCTAATCGGGCGTTCATCAACCGACCACTCTAGAACCGTAGTACATGCCCGTCGTACGGCACCCTCACACGACTCCGTGTACCTTGTGTGCCTCCATCTCCCCATCTTGTGCCTATCTTGTGCTTGTGTCTCACGCCGCGTGCTTCACTTTGAGCGCCTCTTAACGCCTCGGGAGTCCTAGTTGGCTGATGGCCCTTTGCACCTGCCATTGTCGAGTGGGGAAAGCTGCTCTTGCCATTTTTGGTGTGTGTGGACTTGCATCTCATAGCTTGAGCCAGTCAGCGGCAAGAGCGGCCAACATCGAGACTTTGCATATTGCTTGCCTTATTTTTGCTCTGCACTACGACTTACTATGTATGAGTGTTCTATTTCGAGTGGGCAGGGAAGCTGGCAGGCTGGATAGGGAATTGCTCTACGAGCCTGCTCGGCCCACTCTCCCCGGCTCCAATGCCAATATCCAATGACACCAATAAGCGCAGGCCGCTTTCCTCATCGCACCTTTCTTGCACTTTCCTCGTCAACTCTCACCACTTGGGCCGCACCTACCTCGACAGTCCCTCCGCGCTCCGCTCCTTCCTTGCCCCCAACCTGCCTTTTCTCCCTTCCTGCGATGCGTGTGGCCTGCAGGTAGTCTCCTCTTTCGGACTAGCGTACCTGCCGCGAGCATGCATGTTTGCGTCCGACAAACATCCCGACATCCACAGCGTTGCCTTTTTGGCTTCTCTTCCTCTTTCGTTCTGTAGTACAACACACCACTCTACACCAAAATACACCAACACGACCACCACCACGACGTGACCATCGGCTGCAGGTCGGCCGGCTGGCCTTCTCTCTCACTCTGCGTGTGTCTGCTGTCTCCCACTCTCCACCCTTCCGTCCAAAAAAAGCAATGCTCAACTTGGCCCATCTCCCACTTTCTCTCTATTTTCCACCTTTCCCATTTCCCTGTTCTATTCTTGGAACACCCGCTCGTCTTCCTACTCGCTGCACCGTCCAAGTCTGTTCTCTCGTGTCTCCCCATTCACACGCTCTTCCCACCCAGAGGCGCGATGCACGCAACACACCCGCCCAAGATGCTCGAAATACACCAAAAATAACAAAAATAGGCGCGGCCATCACCAGAGCGGCCACGATATAAGTCGATGGCCCTTCCCTCGATTCTAGCCCCCTCCTTCTTTTTCCCTTCTTTTGTTTAGATCAAGCTCAAGTTGTTCTGTTATCAAGTTGTTTCCGTTTTTTCTTATTTGTTCTTTTTTTCTTTTCTTTCTCTCTTCCCCTCCATTTCTCTCCTCCTCTTCACTTCCGATTCGCCGGTCACGATCAATCTCAAAGATCTCGAAATCTCGAAGCACCAGTCTCGATCTCGACTTTTCCTTCGATATCTTCCACATCTACCTGGCAACGGTCTCTCTTCAGTGAACTCCTCCTTCAGCAAGCCGGTTCTTGCTCGCATCAGTCTTTCATTCGTCGACACACTCTT
This sequence comes from Sporothrix mexicana, assembly GCA_021396375.1. Lineage (NCBI taxonomy): Eukaryota > Fungi > Ascomycota > Sordariomycetes > Ophiostomatales > Ophiostomataceae > Sporothrix > Sporothrix mexicana. The sequence continues at coordinate 120,023 of WNYC01000050.1, forward strand.
ACGACTACTATTTCCTGCTACGACTATTTACTATTCCCACTTTACTACTTACGATTACAACCACTTGTTTACCGTCGGGCACGAGAAAACACACCAGCCTCTTATTATCTAATCTCCCTGGCACGAACCACAGCGTTCACATCCAGTCTCTGATTTATTTGTTTTATTTTGGATTATCTTTTTTTCCTTTTTCTCTTTTTTATTGCTCAACGATCTACGGGACTACCGGTCTGGTTCCTCCCCTTCTTCCCAATCCATCCCCTGCCCTCGACCTCGGGGTTCTCTGCTGGCTTTGACCCCCTCGTCCACCACTCATCCACCCACACCTCTTTTCATTTTTTATTCTTTTTACTTTTTATTTTGCCTTTTTCCTTTCCCACACACCCCCCCTCCCGCCAACCCCCGGTCTTTTTGCTTTGCAAGGTCCGCTCCCCATCTCCACTCATACCTTGTGCTTCCCTTATCAAGCAATCAACCACACACCACACACTCCTCACAGCTCATACAAATGTCGACTCTGTCCCCCAACCACACACACTCGATCGACAGCATCGTGAACATGAAGGCCGCTGCGTCCACAACAAAAACAACAAAGACGACCACAACCACAGTCAACATGGCCGTGTCAGCTGCAACAAAGCCCAAGGCGGCGTCCGCAAAATCAAAGGCCAGTGCCGCCAACACCGAGACAAAGCAGAAGAGCTCCCAGATGCACCGCCGGTCAAGAACAGGTGAGTTCCCTCACTTTTTACAATGAAATAAAAATCAGGACCTCCACTAACACCACAGGCTGCTACACATGCCGTCTGCGGCGCAAAAAGTGCGACGAGGGCGCTCCCCTCTGCACGGCATGCAAGCATCTCGGCCTGACGTGCGAGTACAAGCGGCCGCACTGGTGGGGCAACAACGAGGCCCGCCGCAACCAGAAGGACGACATCAAGATGATCATCAAGCGCAAGAAGCTGTCCGAGAAGGCCGCATCCAGCATCCACACCTCCGTCGTCGGCTCGCCGCCGGGCCTCTCGCTCTCCAGCAGCTCCATGCCCACGTCGGCCACCTTCTCCGACCAGCTCGACCGCACGCGCTCGGCCTCGATCGACTCGCACTACGCCGCCTTTGACTTCAACAGCCCGCCCACGTCCTCGTCCGAGTACGGCGGTGTCCTCACCAACGGCGACAGCAGCAGCGCCTTCTCGACGCCCCAGATGCACCCCGATTTCATGTTCGGCAGCGGCTTCGCGCCCTACGAGGTCGACATCAAGACCGAGCGCCAGATGTTTGTCAACGACGTGCCCACGCTGCACGAGTCCACCACCTCCACCTTCAGCACCTACCACACGCCGCCGCCGCCCGGCACGGTCCTCCCTCCCTACCCCATGGCCGGCATGGATGGCAGCAACCTGGTTGTTGACCCGGCCGTTGGTCTCGGCATGACGGGCGTCCCTGTCGACCCCAACATGCCGTCGGGCGTTGCCGGCGAGTGGATGGAGCAGGTGTACTCGGAGCGTCGCGAGAGCATGACCGAGGAGACGCTCAACATGCACGTCTTTGACTTCCCGCACGCCAGCTCGCAGCAGGTGGCCATTGAGCTCGACCACGGCGACCAGTACCTGCTGGAGCACTTTGTCCAGCACGTGCTGCCCACGCTCTTCCCCATTCTCGAGGCCAACCAGCACGGCAATGTCGGCTCTGACCTGATCATGCCGGCCCTGCAGAGCAACAAGTGCTACCTGCACTGCTGCCTCAGCGTCGCCGCTCAGCACTTGAAGGCGCTGCTTGGCAGCCCGCAGGCGCAGGCGCAGATGCAGGCGGGCCAACCCGGCCAGCTCGTGCCCACGGCCGGCCTGGACGCCGACATCATGCGCCACCGCTACGCGACCATCTCCACCCTGTGCCACGCTCTGCCGCGCGACGAGAACCACCAGCAGGTGCTCGAGTCGGCGCTCGCGCTCATCTTCTTCCAGTGCGGTGTTGGCCGCTTCGACGATGCTCTGCCCGACGTCCCCTGGCACCAGCACTTCCAGGCCGCGGCTTCTCTTGTGCAGAAGCTCGACCTGCCTGCCCAGGTGACTGCCGGCACCACTGCCACGCCTGTGACGGCTGTTGAGGACGGCTCTATCTCTGCTCCCACTGAAGCTGGCGCTGTCAGCGTTGCCACCACTGGCGATGCCACGCAGTCGACGCCCTTCAACATGACGCTCATGTCCTGGGTCGACATTCTCGGTGCCACCATGCAGGGCCGCGCGCCTGTCTTTGCGCACACCTACCGTGAGAAGCATCTGTCCCCTCCTCACCTGTCTTCTCTGGGGCTGCGCGAGCTCATGGGCTGCGAGGACCGCGTCATGTACCTGATCTCGGAGATTGCCTGCCTCGAGGCGCTCAAGGCCAGCGGCATGGACGACATTATGCTCTGCCACCACGTCAGCGTTCTGGGCGACCAGATTGGCCTGACCGAGATCGGCGAGGCGCCGGCCAAGCTGCCCTTCAATGCCAACGGCACGCTGAGCCCCAAGCAGCTCAGCAAGAACATCACTGCCGCCTACCGCCTGGCCGCCCGCATCTACCTGTGCTCGCTGGTCCCCGGCTTCTGTCCGTCGCAGGCCAGCTGCCGCGGCCTCGTCGACAAGCTGACAGCCGTCCTGCAGACCATCCCCTGTGGCCCTGCCGGCTTTGACCGCTGCGTCGTCTGGGTGTACCTGATGGCTGGCTTCGCGTCGATGCCTGGCTCGACCTTCCGCGTCTTCTTCGCGGACCGCATTGCGCAGATGGGCGAGACTGCCGCGAGTGTCGGCTCCTTTGGCCGCTGCGTCTCGCTTCTGCACGAGACCTGGCTGCAGCAGAACGTGCTCATCCAGCAGCTGCTCGACGACCAGGACCAGCGCCGCCAGCAGCGCCAGCAGGCCAAGGCCGTCGCTGCCGCCGCCGGCACTGCTCTGCCCGCTTCGTCTTCCTCTTCCTCCTCGCCCTCATCACCTACCGCCAACAACGGCGACGACGAGGCCGATCTGCTCCCGCCTCAGTATGTGCACTGGCGCGAAGTCATGCACATGAAGGGCTGGGATTTCCTGCTAATGTAATTTTTTTCTGTTTTCTGTTTTGCCTTTTGCATATTATACCCCATTTCCTTGCATCTTTACTTCTTTTCTTCTTTCATCTTTCGGAGCTGGCTCCACAGAAAAACAAAAAAGACCAAAAAAATATTTGGTGACGAGTCGAGGAGACACAAAAAACGGACGCCGCAAGGCAATCAACTGGGAAGGAACAGCATGGTTAGGAAAAAATCATGACAAACAGGGGAAGATGGAAACACTTGATAACAACAGCTTCTTTTTCTTTTTTTTTTCTCTTTCTTTTTTTTTCTTGTCCTTTCCTTTGTCTTTTGCATTTTTCTGCGTTGTTTTTTCTTCCTTCGGGTCTGGTGCATTGGTGGGATCTTTCTGCGGCTTCTTTGCTTGCACAATCCCCTGGATAGGAATTTCTTCTATAGTTTATTAAAGCAACAATGCCTTGGTCTCTTTCAGAGCCGGCAATGAGAAATGAACAAAAACTTCAACTCTATCCCACTCTTCAAACTCTTGAAAATCAAATGCAAGTGAAAGTGCCATGCGGTGACAAAAAAGGTGACAGAAAAGGTGACAGAGAAAGATGGTGAAGATGGAGGAAACGGTGACCACTCATAATGACTGGAGATGGCCACCAACTTGAGAATATGACTTGCGAATGTACTTACACGAAAACAGATATCAGAGATCTGGTAGTTGGTATGCGGCCGGTCGTGACGATGATTAATTCGGAATGATGAGCAGCAACACAAGTAAACATCACCAGAATACACGTCCTCTCACTGTTCTTTATATCTTCTCGCTCTTCATAGGGTTTCATGTTGTCGACCACATCGAAACCAAAGGCCATCATGGCCGGCGCCAAATAGCACAAAACGGCGCCTACAGCAGCATTCATCGTCAAAACAAACATGGACATCGCGACAATATTGGCTGTCGTGATTCTGTCCTTAGAAATTACCGCCGTAGAGCGCGCTTCTAAAATTGCAGTCTCCTATTCTATCCTGCTCTTATTTCTCTCTCTTTTTTCTTCGCAGCCATCCACCGTCCACCTTCCGGCCTATACCGCCGAGGCCCGCGTTTCTCTTCGCGCCGGCAGACGACAAATGTCGTGTATTTCTCTATTTCGACTGCTGCAAGCCTTTTGACTGGAAGAGGCACAAAGTAAACAAACGCTGTCCTCCGTCAAGAACCCGGCACGGCGGTTCCCCAATCATGCCTTGCAGTCTTGTTGTCTTTTGTGTCCTTTTTGTCCTTTTCTGGTGGCTCACGAGGTTTCCTGCTGTCCTCCCATTCTGATTCAAGCGACCGCCGGCCACCAGCCACAGTCCATTTGTGCGTCCTGATTTCTGATTCGACAGGGCCTCTTGCTCGCTGGCCTTCTGTCTCTCCAAATACCAAATACCGCGCAGCAGCAGCAAGACTCGCAGAAAGCTCACGATGCCCTGATTCTGTGGCTCTGTGGCTCTGTGGCGGCGACAAAAATAAAGAAGGACAAGGATGAAAAGACCCGGACCGGCGGCAACGCAGATTGAAGGGTTAGTAATGGGAGAGGGCAGTGGGCAAAGAAGCACGTCGGCAGGCAATGCAAATGTCTATTGTCTAATTTCATGCTTCTTCTCCATTCTCGAAATAGCCGCTTTGGGAGCGCCAGCGATGGTATTCAGAGACCCAGCAAGATGCTCACGACCCGGCGCGCCGTTTCACGCGTGGCGGCTATCATCGACAGAATCTTCACTTTTTCCTCTTCTCATTTGTTCTTCAGTTCGTCAGTTCTTCTTTCCAGTTCTTAGTATACTTCCCCTCTTCTTTCTTCTTTTCTTCTTTTCTCCCTGCGACGGCACTCACGTCATTCAATGGCCGTTGGTGGATCGTCCCGCTGCTTATTTTGCTTGCTGGATGCAGGCGGCTACGTACCAAGAATAGACATAACCACGACGCTGGGCCTGGCCAAGGTCGAGCATGCAAATCATAGCCATCCCAATAACTCAAAGTCTTCATTAGCTTTTGGTTCCTGGTATCCGTGCAGCTGGTTTTTTGGTCCTAGGCTCAACCAGTGATGTTTCTTCACGAATGCCAGTGTCGGCGGGCCTCCTTGCATCGGCATCATTGTTCTCATATCCAAGGCACAAGAACTTCACGAGTCCTTCGTTGTGTGTGGTACGTAGGGACGCGTTTTTCACGATATAGAGATCGCACGTGATGTATGTAGCTTGTCTACTCCTTCCTCTTTGTATCCATTCCCCTCCTTCTATGCTGGGCGAGTATCACAACTGCTTCTTTGGATACATCGCCATCGCACTTTCCTTTCTCTTTTTGAACTGTCCTGTCGCGCCTGCCTTTTACAGGCCTTTCACTATTGACGCCAACCGCCAGTCGTTCTTGCGACTTTATGTCTTTTTTTAGACTCTCGTGTTTATTTTGTCCTTTTGTCCTCGTCCATGATCTGCCCCCTATATGTCTCTCTCGCCTCCTTTAATCCCTTTCTCCATACTACCTCGCTACCCTTTCTCCCCTCCTCCGCAACAAGGTCACGATGTCTCTGCCCCTTTGCTCATTTCTCTGCGCCTACCCGCATATTGGTTTCTCGTTCTGTTAATTGAAAATACGACATTGCCCCTCGTGGCCCCCCTTTTGCGAGGCTTGCCGGGCTGCCACGAGTCTGCCAAAGTCTACCAATCTCTTCCAACTACGACATGCTCTGACGGGACCCTGCCGAACAATGGAGTATTCCTATCTCAAGTGCAAGTCAGCCAGCCAGACGGCTCCATTCTATGAGCACAAGCGATCGTGTCCCCAGCCAGCTGGGCATCGGACAAGCGTTTCAAAACGACGACACTCCAGCGTCAGAGTGGCTTGTGCGGTTCCCGTCCCTGCCGGCGGGAGAACTCCAAACTGAGAGAAGAGAGACAAAAGCACGGCTGTCCAGTTCGTACTCCCGCTTTTGAGTTTCTTGGTTCCTCACGACAAGACACCGGGGGGTTCTTTTTGTCCTTTTGTCCCCTCAACCCTGTCCCTTGTTCGCCTTTTTCGTCATGCTCGCCATGCTCGCCGAGTTCGCCGTACTGTCCTTACTTTTCCCTCTGCCGGCTTGGTTGACTCCATATTTATTTTTTACTCTGATCTTTTGATCTTTGCGGCGATCGGGGGATCTGCCCGACCATGAACAAATAAGGGATAAGATATTCTCGTGGATCAGGATTATGCCGAAGAGTACTGACCATCTTTCGTGACCAGGCCCAAGAAATGACGGCAGCGAACATCAGAACATCGAGAACCAAAATAACCACAAATCATAAGAAAGAACCAGAGGCATACCAAAAAGAAATGCATACAGTGTCGTTCTTTTCATTCTCAAGAATAGAACAGCCTTGGAGGAAGAGGCAGCCAGACCTCAATGGCCACACTCACAACGGATCATGCCCGTTCCGTGGCCGGTCGTCGTCAGCGCTGCCCTCGGAGAACACCATCTGATGACCACACAATTACAAGGCCCAACAAGATCAAGACAAACAAGAAACACGCAAAAAGGAAAGGAGGAAAAAACAAAAGAAAATTGTCAAACTCCCCTTGTGAGCCACTGAGCCACAATTGAGCGCTCTATTCTGGCGCCCTCACAAAACAATCGTCGAACTTTGACAGCCAACGGATCAAACAATCAAATAAGTGCCGAGTCATACTGGCCAATCAGTGCTCGCATTCCGTGTAAATGGGAGCCTCTCAACACAACAGGTGCCCCTGCAGGCGCCGAGCTGCCGACCAAAGCGCTTGCAAGGGAACGAGGAGAATATTCATCCAAAATCAAGAGAAAACGAGAGGAATTGTGAAAAGTTCACATAAGAAAAAAAGAAGAGAGCTTCTCGTCCACAACTCAGACGAACTCCTTGACCTCTCGTTCGGCTGGACCCTGGACATTCGCGAAACGGGTCTGCCTCAGATCGGAGTGGGCGGGTCGCCCACAACGCTCGCCATGGGCGCCCCAGTGAAACATCTTGCGGCCCCTTGGCTGTCGCACCAACCAACCATTTTCTCCTGTCGTCACGACCTTCTGGTGGCGGTGGGTCACTTTTTCTCTCTTTCCCTATTATTCTCCTCTTCATTTTCTCCTTTTCTTTTTGCTTTGAGCTATTCTGGCGAGGTGATTCTTAACTCATCTCTGCCTTTTTGGCCCTATTTTATCCATTTTGCCCACCATTGACTCGCTTGATGGCCTGCATTCTCACGCCGCGATGCGATGCTGCCCGTATTGACTCCCTCCTTTTGCTACTGGGGGGGGAGGGTACCATTCGTCTGGACTGTCTCCAGCCTGCTGTTTCGGCGCATCCTCCTTTCCCATTCTGGCTCCAAGTTGTTTGCCCTCACATTTTTGCAGCTTGTGTGTCTTTCTCATGAGAGTCCTGAACGAACTTGAGTGATATTCTATGTTGCCTTTTCTCGCTTTCCACTAGATTTTGTCGCCGTATTCTCATACCGGAAGCCCGGGCCCCGCAAATTGCCTTCTTCATGCTTGTACTCCGTACCTAACCATGTTCTCCCTCACCATCGACACCATGTAAGTGCTCGGTGGATATGGATGTGTCTGCAAACACGTTCAAATGTGTGCGTGCTGGTGTGCGTGCGCGTCAGCATCCCGTTTGTCACGGCTCACGACTCACGGATGCCCAGAGTTGCCCCTCTCCACTTTCCCAGCCCATGCCACTTGGTCAAACATCGAAACACACGATGAGATCACTGGCCGTTGGTGATCCATCCAGACAGTCCGTCCAGACATCCCCATGCATTTTCCCGTTTCCTTTGTATTTCTCTTCGCAGTAAAGTCTTACCGGAAAATTGCCTAGTTGAGGTTCGGGAGGCTCCTTGAGCAGGGCCCATCACGTCGTTTTCCCACTCATTTGTGCCCCATATCACTCGTCGTGCTTTGCACAAAGAAAGCCCCAGCCAGTCATTTGATCACTTTTTTTGGTCCGTTTTGTTCATCGTCGTTTGTTCTTGTTTCTCTTGGTCCCCGTTTCCCTTTCTTCTTTCTCTTTCACTTTGTTCCCATTGTTTCTATTCCTCCTTTTTGCTTCTCTTTTTCTGATTTTTTCTTTCATGGAATCGAAGACGTAGGCCTTTATCGTGCCACCTTTGTTCTTTCCACCACACCATTTCTCTTCTTGATTCCTTTCTTTCTTCACAACTCCTTTTACAAACGCTCCTTGCTTGAAGCAAAGGAATTTAGGCAAACAAGGCAAACAAGCCAAACAAGTCGACCACATCGAACAAATCAGTCCGATCAGGCCGATCAGCCGACCTCGAAGGCCACGACTCGTCCAAAAGGTCCAGAAAAAGCCTGTTCATGAATCACTTGCCTGGCTGCGCCTGCTCTTCTTATATATCAACAGGCCCCTTTGCCGCCGACCTCTTCCTGGCGCCTGGCCGCCTGCTTCTATTTTGAGACCTTTTCTTTTCTTCCTTTTGCTTCCTTTGGGATCCCTCTTTCCACCTTTTTTCTGTTTTATTTTTCGATTCAAGACACTGCCGACATATCGATTATTTCGAGCGGACCATTTTACCTGGCCTGGCGCTTTCTCTTCTCTGGTTTTTACAAAACTATTGTTCCAGATCTACCTCTCCCGTCGATCCTGGCCGCATATCACATATCGCCAACTCACTTACACCAACGAAACAAAACAACATCATTCAAAGACAGCTCACAAACCAACGGACCTTCATTTTAACAAGAAACAGTTGCTGTGCAACTCGACGACATTTTATTCTCACGACTCCTCAACGACAAACAAAATTCCCTTCTTTTCTTCTCAACCCCGTGGCGGGGACGCACCCTCTCCGGCCATGACGAAATCGCCGCGCCCGGCGGCATGGCTGCTCATCGCCGCAGCCTCCTGGGCCTCAATACAAACGGCAAACGCCCTCTCCATCCCGGTCCCAGTAGACAACCTGGGACTCGCCATCTTTGGGCGCGCCGACGACTCAGGCTGCACCAGCGGCTTCTCAACATGTTCGGGCTTCAACCTGCCCACTGGCTTTTGCTGCAGTACCAACTCGGTGTGCAATGTGCTCGCCGGCAACACGACGCTTCTCTGCTGTCCGGCTGGCCAGAGCTGCACGGTCATCAACCCCATCACCTGCGACATTTCGCAACAGGACCCCGCAACGCACCCGGAGGCACCTATCAAGACATCGGCACTCAGAGGCGTCCTGACCAAGTGCGGCAGCTCAACATGCTGCCCTTTTGGCTACAGCTGCAGCAGCAACAACTTGTGTGTCATGGAGGAGAATCAGAACGCAGCACCATTCCAAATTGTGCCGACAGCGACAACGAGCTCTACTAGATCGACGACATCAACATCATCGACGATATCGACGGCATCGACGGCCTCGACCAAGTCATCGTCGTCTTCGGCATCCACTCGTGGTGGTGGCGCACAGCTGACCACGACGGCCGACTCGTCAGTCACGGTCGCCGTCTACACGGGCACCAATACAGGCACAACGCCTGCCTCGGCCACCAACACAGCCGGCTCTACTGGCACGTCCAGCTCGGCCGCGAATGAAAGTGCCGTCGCGACTGCCGATGACAAGCCCAGGAGCGCCTCGACAGCCACGATTGTTGGCGGTGTCATTGGCGGCCTGGCCGGTCTGCTGCTGCTCGGTGCAGCCATCTGGTTCCTCTGCGGCCGTCGCTTCCGCAAGGATAGAAACGGGGGCGGCCGCAACGGCAGCCGGCTCGGCAGCGGCATGAAGCAGCGCGACCCGATGAACTTCATGGCAGACACGAACAAGCTGACACGGTCGTCGTCCTCGTTTGGCAACATTATCAACAACCCGCTGTCGATCAGCTCGCCCAAGCCGCAAGGGGATGCTACGGCGTTCCGCACAGACTTTATCCGCAAGCCGCCATCGTCGGGCGACTACTCGCGGCCTGTGACGCCAGCCAGCAGTTCGACTGTTGGCTCGGTTGGCCAAAACAATTACTCCCGGCAACAATCACCAGCGCAGCAGACACAAAAGGGCAGCCCGTCACCGCTGGGCATCAGCCTCAACCGCGAGCTGCCTGCACCACCGTCGCCATCACCGCAACCACTGAATCTCCGCTTGGCACGGGACTCGTTCTCTGTGGCACCAATCCGGAGCATGCGCACATCCGTGCCACGCTCACAATTCCAGCAGCAGTCCAAGCATAACCCGCGCGAGCCGAGCACGGAGGAGATTAATGTGGGCGTCGACCCGAGCATTATTGCTGGAGTCGACTTTACGAACTTTACTCCCCCGGGCACGCTCCTGCCGCCAGGCCGGAGCGGTCCGACTGGCTACACGTTGACTGTTCCTCAGCCTGCAGCCAGCCGTGATCCAAACCGGATGACGACGTTCAGTGACGTGCTGAATGCGGCCAAAGGGTCGGGTATTCCTAATAGCGTGCAGTCATCGCCGGCATCACGGAGGTAGTCGCCTCTACACTCGTTTCTTTTCTTTCACGCCATTCACACACACTCCTTTATGATTTGCATTGTTTCCTTTCCTTTTTGTAAAAGATACCAAATAGAGACTCTATCATCCTCTCACGTTCACAACGTCCATTTCCTATCCTCTCGCCCACACTCCTTCAACTCATTTCTTCTTCTCCTTCTCTCCTTTACTTTATATTCTTTTCTCGTCTGAGGATGCAGTTTATTTACTCACTGCCTTCAGCCACACTCCTTTTTAATGCTGTACTTTTTTACTTTTTGTTTTAATGCTGTACTTCTCATCATTTTTTTTTTTTTTTTTTTCATCTGTCACGGAGTTTCGGAAGGGCCATTCATACCCCAAGCATAGATAGCATCCATTCATTCAGTCTTTCATTCTTTCTACCTTACGACTCTCTCACGTTCTTTTTCGAGCTTGCATTGGAATCGGACCCAACCATGATGAAAAACGGGGAGGATGTCAGCAGGAGACGGATAGGCGTTTATTTTCATCAAATTCACTTGAAAGCATCATCCATTATCATGCGATTTCCTTTGTGTTCTATCTTTGATCTAGTTGTGATCCTTGCTTTGTCATGTTTCATAAACACATCTATTTATGGCTTGCATTGTCGTCATTTCCTTTCACATGCTGCATGGCCATTGTCGTTTGATAGCTCCTTTGTACTCAATACCATATTTGCAATATACTATGAACAACTTACGGTTAATTTGGGTGACAGCGTACCGGGTTAAGTCTTTTTCTTGCCGGTACTCTCTTTGTGGTGATTGAATTTAAATATAGCCTTTTGTATAGATGTATATACGCAAGGCCATTGGTATTGATATTCACTGCGAACATTAATTGAAGATATTGAATCAAGTCTAGTTGCAAAAAATCGACCAAATTAAATCAACCATTAAATCAACCATATACAATGTGTTGAACGACATTTCTCCAGCCAACAAGGAGTGTCTCGCATACCACCTTTTCACCGTATGACAACTCCGCCATCGATAATCCCCTAAACCTAAACTGCGCGGTTTACTTTTACTGCTTCTTCTTGTTGGACGCGCTCGAGCCCTCCTTTTCCTTTTCCTTTTCCAGCTTGGCCTGCGCCTCCTTGCGGTCCTGCTCCTCGTAGTCGTCGGCCTCGCGGCGCTCGGCGTACCACTGGCCGGCCTGCAGGATGAGGACGCCGACGAGCACGAGGGCCAGGATGGTGTTGGAGGCCGACAGGACCTTGAGGGAGTCCTCGCGGCCGAGCAGAATCTCGCCCGTCAGAGGGCCCGAGTGGGGCTCGACGGCCGCCGGGTCGTCCCAGATGTTGGCGGAGACGGCGCGCAGGCCCTGGACGATGTTGGCAATGTAGATGCCGGTGCCGATCAGGTACAGGACCAGCGAGGCGCCGTCAAAGAGCACGTTGGCCTCGGACGGCCGGAAGAGCTTGACAAAGAAGCCGAGGAAGCCGACGCTGATGACCATGGAGAGCAGACGGGCGATAAAGGGCGGGCTCTGGTGGATGAATTTGAGGTGGACCTGGAGCTGTTCGTAGTACTCGGGCGGGACAGGGGCGGACGTCCAGAGGAGGGGGAAGTCGTAGGGGAAGTAGGCAAAGAGGATGCCGAGGAAGAAGCAGACGGCTGGAAAAGAAGGCAACAGTTAGCCAAGTGAGCAGAGTTCGAGCGAAGCGAGGACGTTGCGAGCGCAGCAGCAGAACAGGAGCTCCGTTGCCCTCGAACGAAGCGAGGACACAAGACACAAAAAAAGGCGAGCGCAGCGAGGACATCAAAAGAAGAAGAAAAACGTACGGCCAATGATCATGAAGGTGGCAAAGGAGTTTGAGCCGCGGTAGTCCTTTGAGCGGGTGGTCTTTGACCAGTCGATCCACTGTGTAGCCATGGTGGCGGTGGGGGGAGGAAGGTGAGAAGGGAAGGGGAAGAAACAGCTGTCGCGATCGATGCGTGGTCGTGGTTGTCGATGCCGTCGAAAAGTCGAAAAGTCGAAAAGGGGATGGCGATGGCGGGAAAGATAAAGTTGTAGTTGGATGCAACAAGGGAAATCCGTGCGGAAGGAAGAACGGGGACCAGGTAAAAAGTTGGCGCGCGGGAAAGAGCTCTTTGGTTTAGTTTTGGGGAAAGAGATAAGGGCACTGATTGTGGATTGCGGCTGAGCTAACGGGAAAGCACGTAAGTGCAAGGCGCCGGGAAACTCGAGCTTGGAGCAGGTGGAGAGCCTAAAGGGCTTTAACGGTGCGCACAGTGCCTGTTGATTCTGAGTTGATTGAGGTTGAGTAATAAACCAAGTCGATCTCGCGAGGCGAAAGAGCTGTGGCAAGCAGCTGCGAAACAAAAAGAAACGAGAATATACGCCAGTAAAATTGTTTCGGTCAAACCAAGCTAAGTAACGGTGACCATTACTTTGTAGTAAAAGTTGTTGACTGACCAGACCTTTTCTTATCTACGGATAGCGGTCGATAGAGAAGACCCCTAAAATGCAGCTTTTAGGGGACGGAGCTCAGCTTCAGCGTATCGCGCATAGCGTATCAGCTATCAACTATCAGCGCAATTGACATGCACACATTGGCGGGCAACTGTAGCTCCAGCTCCATACAAGGGATTCACTGGAGAATCAACAGTGTGTCAGTGCCCCCCAGATTCCTTATTTGGTTACCGAAGAACCCTGAACCCAAATTATGGTAGGTGCAGATTCCTCTTGCATCGAAACAGCGCCAGAACAAAAGAACATTCCATGCTCGTCTGTGCATCTTTCATCTGATAGTCGCCTGCCCTGCTCTCTCGGCAAGGCCGTTTTGTGGGCGTTCTTCCTCTTCTTCCGCTTCTCTTTTATGACTTGCTTCAGTGGGGCTGTTGGGGGGGAAGCTTCAGGGGACTGAAATAGGGAAGACGGCGGTCCAATACACCATGCCCGCTAGGCCCAATACAGAAGGTCACAGACGCAGGAGAGCACCTCCACAGACTCGACTCCTTTTGACAGCTAGAATGTAGCGCTTTTCTGTGATATTAATGCAATTCTTCAGCGGGGACAGATAGCAGCACTCATGCAGCTAATACGATAATGCAACTGTGAATAGGAGTAGGCTTCCAGAAGAATACGCAATAGAAGCAGTTGTCTGTTCTAGAATTGCCTCAACAAGAACAGGCGTTGAAGCATGGCTATCACGAGTTATTAAATGTCAAGTTTGAAATAAACAGTATAAAATAGATAATATGAAATACGAAGTATGCTGCCGGGCTATAGTTAGATGGTACTGTAGATAAATGGTAAATGCAAAATGTTGCAAGTTGCAAGCAGAGCGTCGAACCGTGTGTCGTTCCAAAGGGTAGTTAGAAATACATGGATAGAGAAAAGGAGAAAAAGAGAAAGAAACCGAGCCAAAAAGACAAAAAGACACAAAAAAAATCGTTGTTGTACAGAGTGGTATAATAAAACAAAGCCAGAAAGAAAAAGTGAAAGCAGGCAAGAAAGTCCAAGACGAAAGAGATGAAAAGAGACGCAGGCAAACGCTGAAAGTCAACATCATCAACATCATCAATATCACATCGAGCCACGTCCATCATCGCATCGCACGACATTACGTCTGCACGGCACTCTTGCCGAGGGTCAACTGCCCCAGACTCAGCGTCCGTGCCGCCTTCTTCTTGCGCTTCGTCTCGTCGACGCTGCCTGTTGCCGCCGTTGTGGAGGCAGCATTGTTCTCATCACCAAAGTTGTTGTAGTTGTAGTGGCCCTCCAGCGGCGTCTGGAACCCGCCGTCCGACTCGGTCTCTTCGTCGGCTGAGAAGGACGACACACCCTGGTTGCCGTGGTTGCCGTGATTGCCGTGTCCGAGCGCCTTGGCTGTCTGCAGCACCGACTCGGCCTTGAGCTGGGTGGCTGCCGCGGCCGCCGACGCCGCTCTCGACTGCCCACGGAGACTGTTGGAGCTCGGCGCCGAGACCAACGGGCTGCCGCGCGGCTTGGCGGCCGCTGGGTCCCGCAGCATGGCATACATGGTCGTCGACAGTGCATTGACGCGCTCGTTGAGCTTCTTGACCTGCGTCTCGAGCGTCTGGCGGACGGCCCGCTCCGACTCGAGCTGGGCCATGAGCTCGGCCGTAGCATCGCTGCTCACAGAGGCATTCATGGCGGGCATGCTCGTGGCGCCGCGGACGGTCGACGTGGACGTCGGCCTCAGAGCCGGCGAGTTGGTGCCGTCGCCCGGTGCCAGCGTTGCGCCAGGATGCGCTTGCGTAGCCGAGCTCGACGGCGGGTGCAGCGAGCCAATGTAGGTCTGGCCGTCGCCAAAGGACATGTGTGAGTGCGCCAGGTCCGACTCGAACGAGTCATTGGAGTGTGCCGAGTGCCGGCTGTTGCTGTACCGCGAAGACGACGCTGCTGCACCAAACGGCGTGGCCACCTGGGCCTGGTAGATGGCCGGGATGGGAGGGATGGCAGGCTGTCCACTAAAGTCATCAGGGAACGGGGGAACGGACCGCGGGATGTTGTCCGGGCCGCCGGCGTTGGCAGCAGGCTCTTTGTAGCCAGGAACAGTGTGGCACAGCTGGTCGACCACGCGCTCCATGCGGTGCATCCGTGTCTCCAGACCGCCAATGCGAGAGTCCATGCTGGTCGCTGGTGGGATCTTCATCGACCCAGATACACCACCCAGATTCGACAGGTTGCCAAAGGGGAACGGCTGTGGAGGCGTCTTGGGCGCCTGGTGCTTGCCCTTTTGGCGCTCGTCGTCTTGGTCGATCGGCGAGTCAATGGGCGAGTCGGGCAGGCTCTGCAGCAAGGAGATGGTGCCTGTGAGATCGTCTTCGCCGCTGGGGAAACCTAAAGCCTGGTTGCCACGGTTGCCCTGAGACTGGTTTCCACCTTCCCGGCCCTCCCCGACATCGTCATCCTGATCGTGGCTCATATCGTTCATTTCGTGGTTCGAGGACAACGGTGACAAGAACGCCGGGTCGTAGCTTTCACGCCAGTACCGGATCTCGTCGCTGCGTCCACGTGCCTGGCCCTGGTCGAACGACAGCGCGTGCAGGTTCGACAGAGACCGCGAGCGGCGCCGGCTGCTCAGATCGGTGTTGACATCCAAGCTATCGCGGCCGTTGGAGGTGATGGCCCGGCCAATCTCGTTCGGGTCCGGTGCAGCGCCGCTGACATTGCCGCTGACATTGCGGCTGCCTGCACCACCAAACAAGTTGAAACCAGCACCCAGGCCAGCACTGCCTGGACCACCAGTACCACCGAGGCCGGCAGCCCAGTTGCGAGCAAATCCACCGCCTGCGCCGCCGCTGACAATGTCCGACCCAGACAGCCGGTTCTGGCTCTTCCGGCCATGTGCACTGGCCGGTCGTGGAGACAGACCCGTCCAGCCGCTGCTGCTACCAAGTATGTTGGCATATCCGTCGCTCTTGTTGTTGAACCGCCGTCGGTTGCCCTGGCTTACAGGTGGGAAGACGGTACGGTTCGTTGATGTGGCCGCACGGCGACGGTTGTCGTTGGTGTCGACCGGTGCACGGTCCGTCTGAAACGAGCTGCGGGCACTTTCGATCGCCAGAATATCTTCCGGTCCGATTGAGTGCGACCGAAGAGCGCGGTCATACTCGGTAATGGGGAGTGAGGCCGATCGCTTTGGCTCGCTGTCTCGTGGCCGGCCGAGAACCGTAGGATCAGAACGAACACTGCGGTGCTGGGGTGCTTGTTGCTGCTGTTGTTGCACTTGTTGCTGCTGGTACTGCTGTGAGGCACCCAAGCCAGCATCGTCATCGTGTAAATCATGGTCTGGGCCGGCAGCAATCGGAGGCAGGATCTGACTGTCCGTCTTCTTCCGCCGACTAAATAGCTTGCTGAATGCACCGCGCAGCGTCGACTTCTTCCTCTTGGGACTGCCGTTGACTGTGTTTCCTGCGCTCGTGCCCACGCCCGAAGATGACAAGCCACTGGCTCCCGAGTAGCGGAGAGTGCTCGACGGGTTCGTGCGGTGTCGGAACGCTGGTGACGAGGCTGAGTTGGCGGCACTTGCCGTACCGCTTGCCCGGGCACTGGAAATTGCACTAGTACCAGCACTCAACGGTGGAGGGCTGGGTCCCGAAGGCTGCTGCATAGGTTGCTTGAAAGGACCCTGCTGGTTCTGTGGAAGTTGGTATTGAAGGTGCGGTCGAGACTGTGAAGGTGGAGATGCTGGTGGTTCTGGGAGAGGAAGCTGAGGTTGCTGCAGCTCCTGTGTCCGTTCCGCTGTTGGGATCCGTCTGTGGCCGACCAAGTACGCTGGTGATGCTCTCGTTTTCGGAGACTGCAGCGGCGGCAGTGGCTCTTCAGAGCCTTCCTCCTCGACATCGTCTTCGTGGTCGGCATTGTCCTTGGCTGGTTCAGGAACGGCTACCTCGGGCTCGGCTGCTTCTGTAGCTTCTGTAGCTTCTCCTGCTTCGGCCTCTGCAGCCTCGTCTTCGGGTTCCTGGTCTGCGTCGTTAATTGCACCAGTCTCTGCTTCTGCTGGAGCCTCTGCAGAAACCTCTGTGTCCTCTCCTGCAGCTTCATCATCAGATGCATCGGAGTCGTTCAGATCCTCGGAAAATGCGCTGACGACGGGGGGTGGCGGCGACGCTCGGGTTGGTGGCGGTGGAGAAGCAGGCATGGGTGGCTTTGATTCCGGGATAGTGGCTTCCTGGACTGGGACCGGTTCGGGTGCCGGTGCCGGTGCCGGTGGTGGTGGCGGTGGTGCCTGTGTTGGTGCTGGTGGCTGTATTATCGGCGCACCAAGTGGAAGGTCGTTTGCCGGTGGTGGTGTAAGCGTATCGTGAATGGGGATCGGTGCGGAGATGCGGCCACGGATGGACTGCCGGCTAGGTTTTGCTTGCTCTGGGCTGGACGGGCCAGACGAAGAGGAAGACTTGAAAAATGTTGCCTTCTTCATTTTGTTTTTTTTTTGAGGTGCACTCTGATAAATTGTCGATATCAAGAGCCACTTTGGTGAGGGCGAGGAGAGGCAAAACGGAGTGGGAGAGCTGCTTCAAGACGACAAGTCCATGAGGGGTCCGTACTAATATTTGCCAGCGACCAAAACGTCAGGCGTTCTCCTAAAATAAATACCGGACAGGAGCAAGAAAAGAGAAGCAAGCGGAAACCCAAAAGCCGTTGGTCCCTTTAGGCCTGCAAGAAATTTGAGACCTCTTGACCAGATCGGTGATCGGTTAACCGTTGACGGAGCGAGGAATGTGAATG
Organism: Sporothrix mexicana; assembly: GCA_021396375.1. Lineage (NCBI taxonomy): Eukaryota > Fungi > Ascomycota > Sordariomycetes > Ophiostomatales > Ophiostomataceae > Sporothrix > Sporothrix mexicana. The sequence goes on from WNYC01000050.1 coordinate 137,764, forward strand.
TAGAGCCTGGCTCGCCTGGCTCGCCTGGCTCACACTCAACTGGAGGAGTGATGTCCTCTGGTTCTTCCTCTTACACCTCGTCCCCTTGTGTCCGCCGGCACATTATCTGCTGGCCAGTGCCAGGTGTTTGAGATAAGTGAAAAGAAAAGGAAATAAAAACTGGTGGACGCGGATCGCGTACGGAGGGACGCCGTTGGCGGATAACAGAAAAACCAGATAACGGAACTGTCAGGGGAACGGTCCAGAGATTTTCTATGTGGAATGCTGGTTTGCCTGCCGAGGAGACCTTTTGAAAAGTGCGTCGTCTGTGGTCTTGGTGGTTCTAATGGTTGTCGATGGTCCTTGGTGACGAAAGGGAGAATGAGACGGGTGGTTGATCGTCCCCTTTTCCACAGATGGTCTGTAAGTGGTGGAGGTTGATGTGAACTGATGGGCGTGGAAGGCCGGCGGAGAATTAAAGGAAAAGAATTAGAGCAAAGGAAAGACGATGGCGGAATGATCTTGGTCGAACCAGCGGCAGATACCCAAGGGAAACAATTAACAGAAACCCGAAAGCAAGAGGCAAAAGGCAAAAGGCAAAAAAGCAGAGAAGCAGAAAATAGAAATTCGAACAGGCAAGCGAGTGTAAAAGAAGGGAGAAGAAAAATAAAGAAATCAATGCATGAAAGATGAGACGGCCAACGAGAAGGAAGAACAAGGGCCAACAGAAAACGAGAGGCAAAAAAAGAGAATAAAAAAATAGAAAAGAGTGAATGTGTGTCACAGAAACAAGAACGCAAGAAGGGGGGAAACAGGAAAAGAGAGCAACAAAAGAGAAGGAGGGGGAGCTATTCGTAGATAATACTCTGCAGGACGGAGAAAAAAATGCAAAAGAAAAATCAAGAGAAATAAGTCGTTGTCAACGGCGGGTGGGACATGGGCGGATAGCCTGGGCACAGCATCACGTATCATATCGTGTACGTGCTCCGTGCTGACCAGCACCTGCGACGACGGGGGCGATCCGGGGGGTGTGGGTAGCAGAATTCGTGCTCTTCTTTTCAAAAAGGGAAGGTTTGGTGAGTCCCTAAAAGCACTAGGACGGGGAGCTCTCAGGGCGCGAGGGATGTTGAAGATCGCCCTTGTCGAAAACGAGCCAAGGCCCGCGAGTCTAGGCCAACAATGGATATCAGAGGAGGTGGTGTGGGTGCATTCGTGGATATTTTGTGCATCCGACGAAGAGAGTAATCGACCGGAAGGGTAGAAATCAGAGGGTACTCAGGGCAGACATTCAAAGGCATAGGGCGGCTGTGTGTAGATCTTGAGCAAATCACCCGAATAGATGATAACAACTGCCTGTCTCGAGATTGTTGACAAAGTCAAACATGGAAAAGCGACTCGGCCTGGCCGCGTTACTGCAGAAAAACGTGCGGCTCGGGCTGCATCTAGACGGCGTACTTTGTGCAGAGTGCCTTGCAGATTGGCTTCTGTTCCTGACATTCTCGTTGGGTAGATTAAGGTCCCGGTTTTCTCGGGCAGCAGCAGCATCTTTCAATATGCTTTTTTGGAAGCATGGAGCAATGAAGCTGGCTGATTTGTTCTGAGCTTTTTTTTTGATGTGGCCGGCCGCGATTCAACGCCGGCCTGCAGCCGTCAGCATATTGACAGAGTTTTGTTTTTGTTGTCGACATATTATGTATTGCGTGGTCAACAATATTACAGAGCGATACCCCGTAGACACTGGCAGACTGGACAGCAGGTCGACAACACATCCTGCGATGCAGAGGAGGAGCACACAGGCCACATCCATGAAACAGCCGAGTGGCGCCAATGACAGGTTGCGATTGGGGATCGTCGAGCACTGTCCAGCCAAAACTCGAGAAAGACGACGTGAGAGACTTTAGAGGAGCCATTCTTGGCAGCAATGCGACTCTGAGAGCAGCATGCGTGTGGTCAGGGGGTTGTTTTTCTCCTTGGGGTCGCTCGCAGAGTCGCAGGGTGACTTTGAAGATGGAGAATCTTTTTTCGAAAGAAGGGAAAAAGGGAAAGGCAAAGGGCATTCTGATTCTGTGGAGACAGGGATGTGCCCAGAAAAGGTCAAAGTCAGGATAGCTCGGATGAGACGACAAGATGGGTGCTGTTTGATAGAAGGGGCCTGCACCCCCATCGAGCTCATAGAAGGAGACAATTCGCAGAAGTGAAGACTCGAAAACTCATGTTCTTTTTCTCGGACTCAAAGGTGGACACAAAGGGTGGAGGGGGGTTTACGGAGTAGAGCAAGCTGGGCGAGTTTGTCAAAAGTTGGTGTGTGTGGAGCTAGGTCGGATGCTGTATGCTGTGGACAGGGTATTTGCTGTCGAGAGTTGAGGACCTTCGAGCCAAGGTGACAGACTGACGATGCAAACAAAAATATCGCAGCAAGTGTCCGTCGAATATTGTGTTGCATCCGATGCACGACGCGGGCAGCAGGCCACGCAATCGAGACTATTTCGCACGGAAACGGGAACAAGCAAACCGAAGTGTGGCTATCAACAAACAAACAAAGTCCCCGGGAAGACGGACGAGAGACGGCGTGGTATCGCGGCCGGCCGAGAGTGGCGTGCTGTTCTGCCCTATCCCTCTCCCAGTGCTACTTTCTCCAGGAGAGAGTGCTGCGCCATTTGTTTCGTGTCGGTCGTGTCTGCTTGTCGTGTTTGTGTGTTTTGTGTATGTCGTATTCTGTGAAATAAAAGCAGTCTTTTGCACTCGTGTTCTGCTCAATCTATTTCTGCCTCGCCTACATATTTTGAGGAGGCGCTGAAGCGGAAGACGTCCCGTGGGATGGTTGTCCCTGTTTGGGCTTGTCTTGTCTTGGGTTCAAGCTTCCAACGCTAGAGAGCGTCACTTCTCCCCAAAAGCTTCCAGAGTCCCCTATTCCAAGCAGCGAACAGACTCTCGAAATCTATTTGTGTCCGAATGTCTCATTGCACCGCTGGGAAACATGACACTGCGACGATGGGGCGTTGCAACTCCTCTGTATTGGGAGACTCGGGGCTTCGGCGAGGTCAGACGATGGAGGACGTGCGAGCGATGGGGCCGGGGCTCTCTCGGTCGATTTGCTTCTTTTTGTGTTTTGTATCTGTGTTTATGAATTTTGTTTTCAATGTTTTCATTTTGGGGGCCATTTTTGGTTGAACCTGCCCTTGTGCAACAAAAAGATGCAACAAAAAGGCAGGCACAAGACCGAAAGCTCCTGCCCCCAAGAGCGCCACTCGATCTCGCACAAGGCAAGAGCAAGAAAGGAAAAGGTTGAGTTACATGGATGCGCCTTCTCCTTTTGTGCACCTGCAGCAACGTCATGTACGGCGCAAATGAAGGGGAAGGCTAAGCAGGCAAAAAAGAGAGCAGTGCGTTCTTTCTCAAAATGGCATCCCCACGGTGAGCATGACCTCTGTATCTGACCCAAATACCCAAAATCCCATGAAATCAGGAAGGCGAGAGCAAGGCGAACGATTGCCGTTTGCAGGGCACTGCCGTTCGTTGCAGGAAGGAACAAACCAACATGGTCCTCCTTGCTTTCCCATCCTTGCATCTTTCTCAATGCTTCTTTCCTGGTTTGCTCGGTTGGTCGTTTGCTCTTTCCGTGCTTGTATAGAACATAAGAAAAGCTCGGGGCAGCAAACAGCAGGACACAACATGCGGGAAAAGAGGAAAAAGAGCTGGTGCGACAGGGTGGGGATCTGGCAGTGTTCTTTTCTCCTTCTCATCTTTCTCATCTTCGATTCTTACGTTCTCCGTTCGCAAAATACATCTTTCACTATCAAACGGAGGAGAATAGGAAAAATACCCATGCCTCGACAAAAAGCTGTTATTACGGGAAGCGGATGCTACCTCGCATGGTCTAAGGACAAGGAAAGCACGCGAAAGAGGAGCCCCCGGTGCTCTCCTTGCCCTCCTTCCTGACCTTCCCTGGTTCCTTCCTTGTCTCCTCGCAGGATTTGCTGGAAAGGGAAAGGAGAGGCAAAAGAAGGCGCAAAAAAAGAAAGAACGACATGGTCACGATCAAGAAAGAATGCGCAAAAAGTAGTGCAGAGTAGGAGCGACGGCGTACTCGTATTGCGGCGGAAGGTCAACAAGGAGCGATGTCTCCAAATGTTGAAGGACTGCAATGCAATGTAAAACAGGAAGGCGCGTTATCTGCACTTGCCTCAATAACTACATTGCTATTATTGCGAGCAAGCTTGCTTCGGCGAATAGGAGAGAAATCGCCATCCTACCGCAACCACACAAATATGCACTGGTAGGCACAAAAATGCACACAAATGCACACAAATGCATCCTCGACGCACCACAACACGCCCCTGGCGGCAAAATGCATCTTCTCATCCTATCGTCCCATCCTCGAGTCGCCCAGTCGTCCTATGGTCCTGTCGTTCGCTTCTGATCACCTGCTCTGCCGTCCATGCCGCCTCGCCGCTGTGCCAGAAGATCTCTTATTCTTCATCCTTTATTATGTCACCCACGGGCGAGTCGATCGTGGTCCAAGAGCATCATCGGATGGCCGGTGCATGTTGAGTGCATGGACGCGAGGAGCATCGTTAGCATCGTTATCCACGGTCCTGAGGCTTTGACACGCCGGTCGTCATTTTCCACAGTTGCCTCGTTTTTTCCATTCCCCTTTTCCTCTTTTGCCTTTTGCCTTTTGCCTTTTCCTTCATTGTCGTCAATGCCTCGTGGGTTTCCCTATTAGGTGCAGTGCACTAACACTGATTGGCGGCGGATCTGACCTTTTTCGATGAGCTCCTACAGTGCCTGCAGCGGTGGCTGTTGAAAGAGGAAAGGCTGGACTCTGTTCCCCTCTTCTCTCTCATGCAAGCTGAAATTACAAGAAGCTCCATAGACGAGGGCCAAAGCAGACAAGAGACCAAAGCAACATCATGAGAAGGTATCTTATTTTGTATTGCTGCCGAATGGCTGGTACACGGCAAGTGCATCAAGATAGGCTTCAAGAACCAAGACGGGCGGCCTCTTGCTTGATGAGGTCGGCGATATCCACCGTCAACAATCCGAGGTTTCACCCCCACACTGTTGAAGCAGCACCTTTGCATAGGGAATTGAGTTGCGTATTGCACCATCACCCATAGACCCAGTAGTAGCGGACCGCCAGGTACTCGAACTCAGACGTTGAGACTCTCAGACTTTCAGACCAGCCTCTCAGGCCCGAAAAGTCGAAACCAGAAACTCAAAACCGAAAGGCCGGGTACGCCAAATCTGTTTGATCGACCCTGGATCTTTTGGAGGGCGCATCGCATCCTCGCATCCTCGCATCATCCCCTCGCGGGCATTCCCTGTTTCCAGCTTCCAGTTTCCATGTCCCAGCTCCCACTGGGCTGGTAAAGTAACCTGGGACAAGGCGGGAAAAGGCACTCGAGAGCACAGGCTTTTGAGACGGCGCAGCAGGCGTCGTATATGTGTCGCACAATATATGGCCAAAGCGTCTTGAAGAGAAGTGTAAGAGAAAAGGGCCGACATGGCCAACACAAGGATATGACAAGAATACGAAACCCCCGAGTAGGGCAACGGCTTTTCTGACAATGTCAACAAGTCAAAAGTCAACAAAGTCAACACGTCAAGAACACGCGATCTCTGCCAGATGCAAGGTGCACAGAATAGATTGGCAGCTCGCTGTCGATGCGACCGATGCATCATGTAAACGAGTTTTACTGCAAGGGCCAGGGGAAGCTTCTGAGAAAGCGACAACAAACAAGTATACAGTAACGCGCTTGCAGTTTTGATTTGTTCCATCGCGTTTTTTGTGAATGCGGCTCCATGCAGATTTTTCTTCTTCTCGTTTTTCTTTTTTTACCCCCAGAACGAATGGCATCAACAAGCTCTTCGCGCATGGCCGAAGCGTGCTGCAAGACATTGATAGCATCATGCAAAAGTCATCCTAACCTGGTTTTCGAGCCGTCAAGCGTGGCCAACCGCTAACGGCCATGGATGTTACATTACACGCGAGGATCATCGTCTTTTCTTTTGAGCTTCCCTTGTTTTCTGTATTTTTTCTTCTTCCTTTCCTGATCATAGTTTTTTCGACTGTTCTTTCTTGGTCTTTTCTCCGTGCAAAGCCAACGGCTGCCCACCACTCATCGTTTCTTTTCTTGAGCTTCTTTTTTCTCATCTTTTCTTCGCATTCTTCAGCGGCTTTTACCACCCCTCACAGCTTCTTGCATTGCACTACCTGTGCAGGACTGTTGACTGGTCGAGACGATCTGTCGTGCCCTGGCAGAAGACTTGAAAAGTTGATGGAGGACAGCAAAGAGGGGGTTGCAGGGCGCGTCTATTCTCCTATCCGGGCCAATGACAGCAACGATGAGATGGTACTTGCAGACAAGGTGCATCAAGAGGCGAAAGACACGCAGACCGGCAGGCAGGCTCAGGCAAGAAAAGGATGATGAGGTAAAAAAAAAAAAAAAAAAAAAAAAAAAACGCTGGAAGGATGCCCGGCAGTTTTGCACAGATGGGCGAACTGGAGAGCTCGAGGCAAAGCTGTCTCGCCGCATTCAAGGAAGTGCTGTCAAGGAAGAGAAAGAGGCCTGGCTCGTCGGATGCGAACAGAAAAAGGAAGTGAGCTGCAAGCAGAGTTGCAATGCAGAAACAAGGAAGACAGAAGACAAAGACTTGGGCGAGAAACGAAAAGGAAAAATACAGTTGACAGGAGTAGACAGGAGATGATGAGCACAATGGGTTTCGCAAGCGTTTCTTCCTTTGCGAGATGATCGCTGAGCTGCAATTGTTGCTTCTTTCAGTGAGTGAAGCATCGCCTTTGTCAGTTGTCATTAAATGAGCCACGTTTGAACTTGCGGCAATCTGACCCTTTGCCTGTTGGCGGATACGGCAGTTCGTATATTTTCTTTTTCCTTTCTTTTCTCAACGATTTGTGTCTTTCTGTCCCTGACGTTTTATTCTGTCACCTTTTGTCCTCCTGTGTCTTATTTTCTGTTATTTTTGGGTTCATCAACATGTTGACCGTTCTTTTACTTCTTGCTTTCTTTTTTCCCTTCTAGTTCTGCAGCTCTCTCCAACCTGAAACAAAGGTCAAGAAAAGCACCACGCGAGTGCAAAGGTGCATTGCAACTCTGACCCCATCCGAATGCAGGAAGAAGCTCCACCGTGGGGACACCTCACCAGCAAAACAACAGGCCAGAATGGACCGCTGTCCACTGTCCACCGCCAGAAACATTAGAAGAGCCGAGAAAGTCGGTATGGTGCCGCTTTCTTTCCGTTTGCAGACTGGCCTTCGGCGAGGGAAGTGAAGAATGAGAATGAGAATGAATGAGAACAGAGAGCTCCTCTCCAAACCACCCCCTGGACAGTGCTCCATCCCCCATGCTGCATTGGCCCATGCAGACCATGTCTAGCCAGGGACCACGTCCGTCGCCCCATGTCTGTATCCAGTCTCCACGAGCTCGTCTCCATTGAGCCCCTTTCTTTCGTTCTTTGCTTCTTCGGGGCCAGACGGGGATGATGAGGATTGAGTGAGGCCGAAAGTCACGCATGAAAGCCGTTGCCAAACGTTCGTCATTCATACGATGTATTCATCCGATTTTGTAAGAAATCAAGGAGCATGACAAGCCACAACAGACCCAAAATCTACAACCCAGAACCTAGAACCCAGCATAAGATGCCCAGTCCAGGCCGAGACCCAGTCCCAGAGAAAGGAAGACAGGAATTCTGGAAATGCTCTCGGAAACGTGAAACGAACTCTGGCTGGTCTGCCGACTTGGACAAAACCTTGGACAAAAAAGGGAAAAGACCGAGTGCAAGACGCAAAACGCAAAACGCAAAACTGGCGCAGTCAACATTGATTATGAAGCCCACACGTTTATGGCATTATGGGGCACGTTGAAAAGGGGGATTTAGGACGATCATCGCCCAAGTCACCCTCATCCTCATCCTCACCCTCGGCCGATTCAAATTTGGGCAGTATGTAGTGAGAAAGTCGCTCACTGATAGCTCACTGTCTGTGGATGCAGCCTGTGGTTGTAGTATATTGTTCCGTTGCAGAAAGAAGGGAGAAAAAAAGGAGCGGCGGGCCGGCCAGTCAGGAAGCCAATGAGAACAGATGACGCATGCCGTTATCCGCCGTTCCTATCGACCGTGCGTGCCGTCCGGTTCATCCCGAGTTTACTGAGTAGTTGGTATCACTCCTCGGCGACGACGGCAGAGGCATCGGGGTATCTTAGGTCGGCATTCTCCTCCAGAAAGTCCATCCAGTTCTTGAGGAAAGCGCTGCCTCTGAGGTGGAGGTTAGTATGGGTCAAGTAGAGTTTTCAAGACGAGTGGGAAAGGGTACTCTACATACCTCTTGACAGTCTCCGAGTCGCCAATGACGGTCAGTGACCGCTTCGGCCGAGTCATGGCCACTAGACGTATCGTTAGAAGTGCATTTCAATAAACCCAAAATATATATATACATATATATATATGGGGATCGAGGAAGAGAACCCACCATTCAACCGCCGCTTCTCGGCGAGGAAGCCGACGTCGCCGTCGGAGTTGCTCCGGACCAGGCTGACGATGACGGCCTCCTTCTCGCGGCCCTGGAAACCGTCGACACTGCCGAGCTCAATGCCCGGGAACTCCTGTTTGAGCGGGCCCGACAGCAGTGCCAGCTGGGCATTGTAGGGCGTCACGACGGCAATATCCGACGGCCGTAGTCCGCCCTCGCGAACCAACGTGCGGACATGCTGTCGCACCAGCAGGGCCTCCATGGCATTGCACTTGCTGTCGCCAAACAGACGCGCCTTGGCCGACTTTGCGTCGCCGTCGTCTTTGCTTCCTGACGATGTCGAGGACGACGTCGAGGCCTCCTCTTCGGTCGTCTCTGGAAACTCGCCGCCTTGCGTGTCGATAAAGACAAGCGGCTCGCGTGTCTCGTCGATATCATTGGCAGCCGATGCAGCCGTCCCCGTCTCGGCGTCGGCATTGTATTTCAGGTCTTTCAAAAGCCGTGTAGCCACGCTCTCGGCCGCGACCAGTTTGCCCTCGTACAGCGTGTCTGACGGGAAGCGCATAATGCGTTCGTGCATGCGGTACTGCGTCGTCAGCATGCGTTTGATGGCGTTGCCGTGCAGGTCGAGGAGCCGGTCAAACAGAGTGTACTCGAGCGTCACTGAGCTCTTTTCCTTTTTCTCTTTCGTCTCGAGTGAAAGCTTGTCGACTGGCAGATCGTCCAACTTGTCTTCATCATCGCCCTTGCCCTTGCCCTTGGCTTTCTTCTCTTTCTTCTCTCTCGGCGTCTTCGCCTTCTTCGCCGCCGCTTTCGTCTCTGCCTTTGTCGCTTTCACGGTCGGCGGCAGCTGCAAGTGGTCGCCCGCCAGCACGACTTTCTTGGCCGACAGCAGCGGCACCCAGCACTGCGCCTCCAGCGCCTGACTCGCCTCGTCAATCACGACGACGTCAAACACGGGCGGCGGCCCGTCCACCGACGACGACACCCGCAGCTGCGACCCGCCTGCGCCGTGCAGCGTCGCCAGCACCACCTTGCTGCCTCCGACCAGCTCTCGGGTGCACCGCCGCTCGCGCTCGCGGTATTCCTTGCGCAGGTCGCGAAGCTCGCCATAAATAGCCCGTCGTGCCGTCTTGTTGGCGGGTCCACCCTTCTGTTTCGGTTTCTTGAGGTCGGCCTGGCGGGCGTCCATGTCGGCGCGGACATCGCGGACGATCGCGCCGGCGGCCGACGTCTGTGTCAAGACATCGAGCGCATGGCCGAGGACCGAAGGCAGCAGACGGGCTGGATGGCCAAGCCGGACCATGGGCACCGAATGCGGTGCAAGACGCTCCACCAGGTTGTCGACGGCAATGTTGGACGGGCCACAGACCAGGACCCTCAGATCGCGGCGGACAAACTGCAGGATGAGCTCGACGAGCGTGTGCGTCTTGCCCGTTCCCGGCGGGCCGTGGATCAGGGCCACCTCGGGCGCGGCCAGCGCGAAGCGGACGGCATCCTTTTGCGACTCGTTGAGCGTCGGGTCGACCCATTCGATTTCGGGGCTTTCGGGACGGTCGGCCGTTTTGGCCAGCCCCGGCGACGACAGCCCGAACAGGACGCGCATCAGCGACGTATAGTTGGCCTCGGGCATGCCCTGGATCGCCCGCATCGTCGTCGCCATGCGCTTGTGCGTCACCTCGTCGGCCAGCTTCAGCAGCCAAACGCGCCCCGACTGCAGCAGCGCATCCACGTTCTCGTCGTTCTCCGTCTTGTCGTCGTCCACCGCCACATCGATCGCCGTCCGCCGCACGCGCGTCACCACGCCGTGCACGCCGCGCTTCTCGAGGTCGCGCATCTCGCGCTTCTTCGCGCTGCCGCCGGGCTGCTCCGCCACCAGCACGACATCGCCCGTCCGCAGTCCGTGCTCCGGCAGCTCGTCGCTCGATGCCGTGGCCGCGTCGCCCTCCAGAGTCAAGACAGTCCGGCCGCCCATGCCCGTGCGTCGTCCGCCAACCACCAGGTTGACGAGGGCAACCCCCGCTCTCTGCAGCGCGGCCGGCGTGTGCCCGCCCACCGTCTCGGCCGTCTGGGCGATCTCCGACTGCAGCTCGGCCGCCAGGAGCTCGAGCTGCGTCGCCGCAAACGCCGGCACGTCCACGGGAGAAGGGGGCATCGCAAGGAGAGACGAGAATAAACGGGCGAAATCTGGTCAATTTAAATCAATAACCAAAAGTCCGCTGAATGAGATGTTGTGAGTTGTGTTCGGTTTGCTGGATCTTGGTGGGACGAGACCCGCTAGAGTGACGTTGAGGTGCTGAGACGTTGGTAGGCGGCGATTTCATTGGCTGGAGCTTGTTGGAGCTTGCCTATACGCTGTTGTCAGCATCTAATCACACCAAACTGGCTACGGGCATCATCCAAAGTATTACGACTACGACCTTAGTTACACGAGACGGCAATGGCAAAAGAGACACGACGGTACAAAATAAAATATAAAATAAAATAAAGTGATTTCTTGATATCTGTGGTATTTGGCTCGCGGGGCGCTCGCTACCTTTTTGCAAACAAAAAAAAATAAGTGGACATAAGACTGGGTTTCTTGCAAGACTTTGAGGGAGAAGAGAGAGAGAGAAAAGAAAAGAAATAAAAGAAAACGAAACTGCAAAAAAGCAAGAAATAAGAGATAAAAGAAAAGTAAGGAGAAAGACAAGGTGTACCAGTCAAGTGAGACTCAAAAACGTAAAAAAATCTGGTGAAAAGAGAAAAGAGAAAAGAGAAACGGCCAAGGACAAAAAGAAAGAAGACCGCAAAAGAAGGCCGCCAAAGTAGACCGCAATAAAACATCAGGACTTTTTGTCGTCTCAGTCTTTATTCATCCTCCTTCTTCGACAGGCCCTCCTAAATGCTCATCATACCACCGCGTAAAGGGCCGTCCTTAATTCCTTAATATACATTTTGTTTTAGTGGCACCGGGGCTGTCGGTAAAGCCCAACAGGCACGGACGGTCTCGCCACCACCCGTGCCCAACAGTGCCAACTCGGGAGATTCGTGGGCGTAGAGTTGTCGTCTACACATCCCACTCCTCCTCCTGCTCTTCGGCGGGGTTATCGACCGTCAGAGCTGCAAACGAGGATCCCGAGGCCACAGGCGCGGCAGGCCGCTGCTTCTGGGCAACAGGTGCGGGGGCGGCAGCGGGGGCTGCTTTTGCTGCGGCCGGGGCGGCGGCAACAGGGGCAGGAGCAGCGTCAGCAGCAGGGACAGCGGGTGCCTCTGCGGCGGCGGCCTTGCTCTTCTTGTTCTTGCGGCCCTTGGTCACCGTGTTCCACGAGTCCTCCTGCTGGCCGTTGCGCAGAATCTCCATCTGCTCCTCCTCCGAGGGCAGCGACGACATCCAGTCGTCGTTCTTGTCGTACGATGGCACAGACGACTTGGACGCGTCCGTCTGGACTGCGTTGACGTCAAACGTGTCGAGGGGTTGCACGGGGATAAAGCCGCTCGAGGCAGCCTTGTTGCCGTTACCGTTGCCGTTGCCATTGCCCGTCCATGCGTTGGACTGCGAGGCCTGCGCAGCCATGAATGCAGAGCCGTCCTTGGCAGCACGGCCCTCGGCTAGCCGTGCCGTGCGGCGCTGCGCCTCCTGCTTCACCTTCCGGTCCTGCTCGGCGGCCTCGCGCTCCGCCTTGGCCTGCTCCGCCTTCCGCCGGTTCTGGCGCTGCTTCTTGCTCTCCACCACCTCGGGCGCCTTGGTGTGCTTCGGCTTGTAGTCGGGCTTCTCCTCTGTGCCCGTCAGGCGCAGAACAGAGGGGCCAGGCGCGGACTTTTCGAGCATGTCGTCGACGCCGCCGGACTGGGCGGTGGCGGCCAGAACGGGCGAGGTCGCAGCGGACGAGCTGTCGTCGTCAGCATCGATGCCGGCAGTCGAAGAAGGTGCCGAGACGCGGCCCGTGTCGGTAGCAGCAACAGCAGCAAAAGTAGGCGCCTCCTCGGCGCGGGACTGCTTGACGCTCTTTTGGCGGTTCTCGGCCTTGGCCTTGCCCACAATCTTTGTGCCCTGCTTGATGCTGGCAATCTGGCGCGCAAACTCCTTGTTGCGCTGGGCGTCGCGGTACCGGTCGGCGTCGAGCTCTTCCGAGCTGTAGTCGCCCGCATTGTCTGCCGCCGCTGCCTTTGCTGGTGCCGACGCCTTGCTCTGTGTCGTTTGCTGCTTCGGCTTGCTCTCCTTTGGCTTCTTCTCCTTTGGCTGCTTCACCTTCTTCAACTCCTTTTGCGCGCTGGCCGCCTGGCGCTCCACGCGCGTCTTCTCGCGCGCAAGCTGGGCCCGCTGCGAACTGGACCATTCGCGGTAGCCGAAGCCGCCAAACAGGGCCAGGACAACGACCCAGCCGGCTAGTGTAGACATGGAGACACCCATGGTTGTTGATTTGGAAATGGTGTTGATGGGGGATGTGAGGGGGATGTGACGAAGAAAAGAAAAGGGGTTTCGTCGAGAAAGTTATCAAGCTTCAATGCCAAGAGGACACAAAAGCGATATCAATCAAGGGTGTAGAATTTCGCGTCGGACAGCGAAAGACGTATATTGTAAAATGAAATGCAAATTGTTTGTCGAGGTGTCCTCGGTCGTATTCGGATGCTTGCTTGACGGGGGTTCCGAGACGTGGATACGTGTGACGGCAGGTGTTTTACTGGCTGGCAGAGACTCGGAGCGACTGCCGGTGTAATCTGCAGCTTGTGCTTGATTCCTGGTCGAAGCTTGGTTTGGACTGAGGTCTCACGACTGACGGAAAATAGCAGGTGTCAAACGCACAAGAGGTCGCGTCGATGGAAAAGGGAGCGAGGTCGAGTCAATGATTCGAGATTCTAGATTCGAGGTTGGAGATCGTCGCAACGAAGAAAGGATTGTTGTAGAGCCGTTGGGCGTGGTGTGGAAAAAAGGAGGGGAATGTTGGGTGTTGGTTTGGAAAGGGAGAAGAAATGGAAGAGAAGGAAAATAAAATGGAAGATGGACGGCCAGAGAGATGCCAACAAAATGCTCCTGGAGAGGGAGATCGGCGAGGAAGGAGGGATGGAGCTGGGTGGTCGAACCAACAGATGCGGTGGCAAGAGCGGACGTGCTGGTGATGCCACAAAGGAGAGAAGGTGATGTTGGAACGAGTTTAGGAAGGAAAGCTTTGCGATTGCAAAGAAACAAAAAGAACAGGGAAAGATTAAGAAGAATGGAAAGGAGGATAGGGGGAGCAAGGGGAGGAAAGAGCGAAAGGGCGTGGAGAGAGAGGAAAGAGAGGCAAATGAAACACCAAGAACACGGTATTTCGCAGCGAATAGGGAAAGAGCAAGCTCGTTCCTTGCCGTTTTGGGAGCTGAGCGACTGGACAGGTTGTTCAATAATAGGTATGGGGCAGACCGAGAAGGAGCTGTGCTTGAGACACACTTTAGTTTCTGGCGGGAGATGTTGTGCGGGAAGGTGCGAGGGAGAGGAAAAAAAGGACAATGGCACGAGCACTGGATTATTTTATTCTTTTACTTGTAGAAAATGAAGGCAAAAACGTGCAAGAAAGATCAATTACGCAAGAGGACTCCTGAGAGATGGCCACAAAGAATCCAGACCAAAAGGCAGCGGCGCGCGTTGTGGGTGAGGAGAGCGTGAAGCTAGTGTGAGAAGGCGCGATGGGAAATAACAACAGGTGGCTTCACCACGTTTAATGTCACGGATGCAGGTATTTGGTGCCCACAAGGTGTAAAATAGGCGCTGTCGACTGTCTGGATGTGTCCTGTTGTTGGTGGCGATTGGGGCTGGGCTTGAATTAGGGCTTTATTTTTGCAATTAATTTAATTGCTCTCGGCGGAGAACAGTGCCGTGGAAAAGACGGAAGATGGGAAGGTGTGCCCAGTATTGGTGCGCTGGGGCGTTTTAGTGCTTTGGAAACAGTCCGCACTGTATTTAGCAGGAGCTCCCGGCGCAATTTACAGTGCAAAAAGTGACAAACGTGTTCAGTCCGCTGGACACCAGTTCAGCGCCCAGGCGTTCTGGCGCTGATTATGGAGAATTTACGATGTAATAATGAAGTGTGAACTTCCCCCACTCCCCTAACCCCTGTACTTTGCGATACCTTTGCTGCATTAGATATCACTTTGTATTCGCGGCCTCGTTTGATCTCTCACAAGTGATGACAAGAGTGCGTGGATGACTATGGACATCGACATAAGGAAAGAGCTAGACACATCAATGAGCGATGATTGCGGTTGCTCTTACTACGTACGGCATACTCACAGTCTACATCTTGTCAGGCAGGTGTCTGTTGATGCCTGGCAAGGAAGGTGCTGTTTGCAACAAGCGAATAGGCCCCACAGACACAAGGGGCGGCCGGGGCAACTGTGCGGCGAGATTACAGAGCTAATAAGTAAATATTGCTTTGCTCGGTCGAGGAAGAGGACGGGTCTTTCTTTCCCTGCGTGAAATAAGAAGGGCCCATAGAGGCATGGCAAGACAAACGGTGTCGAAGCGGAAAGAGCAAACGTGCATAAACGTGCACAGCTGCCATATGCAGGAGAGACGAGACAAGAGTTGTCTTTCGGCCTTTGACTCTTTAGTCTTTTCGTTTCTTTTTTCAGCTTGCATTTGCTTGCCACGCCCACCATTGCCTATTATTACCTATTACGTGTATTAGACAAATACGATGTGTGAAAGCAGCACCAATCTACCCAATCTCTGGGCGTTGCCAAGACCGTGGCTTGCTGTGAGCTCTTGGGAGAACAAACGGTGCAATAGGAGGCTACCAAGAAATAAAGTGATGAAATAGGACGTAGGGCGTACGACGTAGAGTGGGAAAGAATAGGGGGCGAGAAAGGGGTTTGCGTACTGTGTTAGGTAATACAGTGCTAATATCGTGAGCAGCACCCAGAAAGCGGGGCGGTTTCCGGAGCTGTGTCAGAGCGCATGGCAGACCGGGAAGGCGCGAACCACCCTGAATAAGGGCTCCAACTGCAGGCAAAGGGTTCAGGCGGCTTATGGTTATCGACGGCAGGAAGTCCCCTATCAGTTTCCTGATAAGGCATCAGGGCAGCACTTGGCATCTTGATCTCGGGCAAGTCCACGAACTCTGATCTGTCAGATAGATGTCCGCGTGCTGCCAACGTATCACATTGTTGCCATCTTATTTTAGTTTCGAGAGAGCACCTCTTTGGATATATTCTTCGTCCTCTTTTCCTATTGCCTCTCGTTGAAGAAGATCGCCCACTCCGCCGCAAAAGTCACCCCTCATCTCATCTCACCACGGAACAGCAACCCCCGCAAATTCGAATTCTGCCGCCCGAGACATAGCATATCGATATCGGACGACACTTAAGGTACGAAGTACAGAGACGACCCAACCAAGAAAACCAGAAGAGCAAAAAGACGGCTGCAAAGTGTTCCATCTTGAAGAGGGCGGATGCCAAGTTCCGACAGAGACCCGCCAAGCTGAACCGGGATTTTATTGTATTTGTATTGTCTTTTGTGGCTCGGCGTTAACAACACAACGCAGGGAAAACGAACCCCGGACCGGACGTCGCTTGTTGATATTGCTCAGCCGCGGAGACCAAGACCCATCACAAATTTTCCCGTGACAAAATGGCGCCCAAGAACCGCATTATCATCGACACTGACCCAGGTGAGGTGAATCTGAGAGTGACCCAAATATGAGCTTATCTAACATATACAGGTGTCGATGATGTCCTCGCCATCTTGCTGGCGCTCAGCGCATCGGCCGAGGACCTGGAAGTGGTGATGTTGTCTGTGACATACGGCAACGTTCCTCTGCAAGGGTATGTCGAGAATACTCAAGTGTTTATTGTTTTTATTTGATTTATGCTCCCAACTAACAGCACAGATGCCTTCGTAATGTCGTCGCCCTCTTCCACGTTCTGGAGAAGGAGATGGCCTGGCGTGAGAAGACTGGCCGGGCGAGCAAGGCGTTTGGTGGTCTAAAGACATACAAGCCGATCGTGGCCATCGGCGCCGAGCACGCCCTTGAGGACGAGATCCTGATGGCCGACCACTTCCGTAAGTTTCTGACAAGGTGTTTATGTTATGTCCACTTTGCACTTATTTTGTCTGCTAACACAGCTCACGTATAGACGGCTCTGATGGTCTACATGGCGTCCACGATGCTGTGAGTATAATCGTCATTTCTACATTTTTATACCCACATTTTGTATACTGACATCTGCAGCATCCTGACCTCACGCCCTCTGAGACATGGCAGTCTCTCTTTGCTGAAGGCGCCGCTCCCGCCGCGTCTGACGAGCTTTCCTTCTCCAACTACTTTACCCCATCCAAGACGGTCTCGCACAAGGAGATTCTGCGCATTCTCAAGGAGGAGCCGGAGGACACGATCACAATCATCGCGATCGGCCCGCTGACCAACATGGCTCTCGCAGCCGCCGAGGACCCTGAGACGTTCCTGCGCGTCAAGGAGCTCGTCGTCATGGGCGGCGCCGTCCACTTCGAGGGCAACATTACGCCCGTCGCCGAGTTCAACTGCTATGCCGACGCCGTGGCGGCTGCGCGCGTCTATGCGCTCACTTCGCCCACGCCCGCATCGACCATGCCGCCCACGATCCACGGCAAGTCCAAGCTGCCGCCGTACCCGGCCAAGCTGTCGCGCCCCTTGAGCCTGACGCTCTTCCCGCTCGACATTACGACCCCGCACCTGCTCAACAAGAATTTCTTCCTCGAACAAATCTCGGCGCCCGAACAGGCCGGCAGCCCGCTGGCGCGCTGGTGCAAGACGTTCATGGTGGGCACGTTCAACAAGATCGACTCGATCCTCGGCGACGGCAGCGAGCCGGGCCTGTCGCTGCACGACCCGCTGTGCGTGTGGTACATGATGCTGCGGGACGACCCGCGGTGGACGCCGACGCCGGCGCCCGAGGACCTGCGCATCGAGACGTCGGGCCAGTGGACGCGCGGCATGCACGTCGTGGACCGTCGGCAGCGCAGCAAGCCGGGCGACCACACCGAGGGATTCGCGGGCGTGTCGGCCAAAGCCGTCGTGGAAACGCCTGGCGAAGAGACGGTGGACGACGACAAGGACAATGTGCCCGGCGACACGATGGGCTGGTTGAGCGTGCGTAAGGGCAACCGGGTCAACCGCATGGTGGGGTCGCCGGGCGAGATGGCCTTTGCCGAGTTCTTGATGAAGAGCCTGTTTGAGTGAGCGGGTGGAGGGATAGTTGCTATGATAGTTGCTATAATGATCTCGACTATTTGATGAATATATTATATTTTTATGCAGGTATGCAGATCGTGGCCTTTTTATGTTTTTGCTGGGTATCTAGTTTCAAATGTTGTGTCCTCCGCTGGCTGTGTTCTCTCGTATGCCTTGGCATCGTGCGTTGTGCCCTGCCTTTATTCGCTCCTTTCGTGTCGTGTATGTCCTCCACCCTATACGTGTTTTGTCGTTCCAATGACCTGCCCGCGTACTTTTGTCCAATCAATCGACGCGTCCAATTGCTCGTCGACCAAGCCAATGCTGCAAACGTTGTCGCCGCGCACGAGGTAGAGACCGAGAGGCACCTCGGCAGAGGGTTCGTCGTCGTCGGGTGTGTTGATAACACGTTCCACTGTGCCCAGGAGGACCTACAACCGTCAGCAGGGTTATTTTGAATTTTGAAATTATATGTGCGGATTGGAGCTCAAGCTTACCAAGTTGGTTGAGTTGTCGATGCTAGCGAGGGTGCCGACCAAGATGCGCGAGTCGACGGTGAGAACGAGGACCTTTTCTGTAGGGAGGAAGCACGTTAGCCATTGGACAAGACACGCCATATAAACACCAGTGGACAGAGACGCACTCTCTAGGTAGTTGTTCAAAAGGGCCGCCATGGCGGCGGGTTCAAAGAGAGCTCGCGAGCAAGGCAAACAGGCGGTCGGAGAGGGAGTGGCGGGCCAGTGGGTGGCAGCCGAGGACAGATTGGTCGTCAAGGGCTGTGTGTCGCCGGTCGTTGATCGTTGGTCGTCCGCTCGTCAAGGTGGAGGTGAGGTGGCGGGCTCGCGGGGTCTCAAGATCTCGAGGTCGCAAAAGTGAAGCTTAATTGGAGGTGCAGTTGCCTTTTGTGCCTATCCGCTCTTTAGGTGGTGAGGTGCTAGCGAGCTGTCGAGTTGTGGCGCATAACACTAGCCACAGCGATAAGCTCTAAGCTCACTCACTGTATGGAGGACGGGACCTCGGACAACAACCCGCAACAAAACATCGCTTTCGAGATTGGAATCTTTGTCGAAAAGTATATAACTTTGTCCGTATTCTTTAATTCTCATTATATAAAATGTAAATAAGCACAGCAGCAGATAACGGTCAAAGAGAGTCTTTCAATCTCTCTTCCCTGTTTAGTCCCTTGACGGAGAACATCGGCTCAACCCCGCAAATGAGACTGCCCAGGCCTCTTTCCTGGAATAGCTCGCTTAGTTCCACTGTATGTCCGTCACGGTGAAAGCGATATCGCAGGTTTATCTTTGTAAATGAGGGGGTGGTATGAAATTATTATAAAGTTTTCGTTTCATTTTATTCTCGTATTCTGTCCTTGTCGTTTCCGTGTGACTCGCCCTCCCCCATCGTCATCATGGCCTCCCGCGCGTTGTCCGCTTTCCGTCGGCCTAACCTCCGCACACTCGGTCTATCTTCACCCGTCAAGCCGGCCGTCACTTCTCCGGCACGGCGGCAGTACCAGACTTCGGCGCCGCCCGCGTCGGCCACTCCTCGCAGCAAGGATGCTTTAGTTCAGGCAAACCCGCTGCGGCGGGCCTTCACGCGTCTCCGGAGCGCAGACAGTTCGGCACGCGGCCAGGCCAGTCTCGGAATGTGGCAGATGCTTCCCGGCGCAAACGTATCGCGAACACTGGCTCGGACGCCGGGCATTGACTGGGTGCTGGTCGACTGTGAGCACGGAAATATTGATGGTAGGCCCTTTCGTATTTGGAGCTGGATGGGATGGCCAAATCTAACATCTAACATGATAGACGCCGCCATGCATGCGGCTGTTCCTGTCATTGCTGCCGAAGGAGCATCGCCCATTGTGCGGATTCCCGATCTCCAGCCGTGGATGGTGAAGCGTAAGTTGGTCATTCCTTGTATGTTATTGTTTGGATGTGTCGTATGTAGGCTAACAACAAATAGGCGCTCTCGACACTGGTGCCCATGGAGTATGTTTTCAAGTTCCCTGATATTGCCATATTTCGTATATCGTATTTCGAGATGAAAGACTCGCTAACAAACAGATCCTCGCTCCTTTGATCCGCACGGTCGATGAAGTGAAGGACTTTGTGGCCGCATGCAAGTTCCCGCCGGAGGGCCGCCGTGGGTTCGGGTCGCCTTTGGCCATGCAGGGCTTCCGACTTCCTCCCCAGACAGGCGAAAAGGCACACCCCGTCTCGTTGCCCACATTCACCGAGTACCTCGACCAGGCCAACGCCAGCGTCGTGACCATGGTGCAGATTGAGACCCGCGAAGCCCTGGAGAACGTCGAGGCCATTGCGCCGCTGGTCGATGCACTTTTTGTTGGCCCGTTTGACCTTGCCAACAACCTCGGCTACCCGATCCGCGACGGCGTGTTCCCTGCCCAAGTCAAAGAGGCCATGGCGCGCATTCTGGCTGCTGCCAACTCCGTCGAGAACTGCTGTTGTGGCGTCTATGCAGGCTCGCCCGAGCTGGCGCGGGAATATGCGGCGGCCGGTTTCCACATGACGAATGTTGTGACGGACGTGTTGACGCTGCAAGCGGCGGCAGCGGCGGCAGTTCAGACAGCGAGGGGTGAATGACATAAATGACATAAATGACATAAAAAGAAGCTTATAAAGAAGCTTATTCCTTCTTCTCGACGAGATCCATCTTAGCCTGCACGTCCTCGGGCTCGAAACGGTGCATGAGCTTGACGGCCTTGGATGCCAGTTTCGGGTCCTCCTCGGCGGCGGAAATGCTGCTAATGTGAATCTATCCTGTTAGAGATGCTTGATACAGACAATAATAGACAAGTACCTACCACTGGAACATCCAAATCGTAGAGATCCCGCCACTTTTTCGCCGCCGGCTCGATAATGTCGACCTCGCGGTAGTCAAACGGCCGAGCGTCCCAGACATTGGAGAGGGCCGACTTGGCGCGCGTGCACAGGCCGCAATTGGCCCGTGTAAAGAGCGTGATGCGGCATGTCTGCTGCTGGAGAAGGCGGGCTGTCAATCTCATAGTGAATTACGACGTGTGATGTTGTTCGACAAGGAGCTGTTGTAGTGTCAAAGGAGAGTTCTGCCAGCTGCACCTTCCCTTCTCTTACGATGTTGACTTTGACTACAGTTCCTAATCCAGTTAGGCAGTCGGCTGTCTACGGGCGGCAGGCACCTGCTGAAGAGCACTGTCGAGGCGGTGTGGGGCCTGTTTGCACGTTTGCACGTTTGACGGCTTGACACAACCACACTACTGGTAGCGAGGCTCATGGGTTCACGGACCACTGCCGGTAGCGAGACTCATGGGTTCACGGACGAAGATGTTGCGTTTGTGAAAAGCATCTGCCACAGTAGTACTTTTCTTCCAATTTAGCAACCTTCAATAGCATTCAGTCTCCTTTGTTTACTTATCCCTTATGTACAAAGAAACAGTGTGTATACAGTGCACTTTGTCTGCCGGTCGCACTTTCCATAAATTTAGTCGAGGTGTCTCTTAGTCCAGGTAAAACAGACGACATATGACAGAGCAAATGGGTGAAACAGACGACTCACAGAACAGGAAGCTACACCCACTGTGCTATAAGGCAGGCGCGACCAACTGGAAATACCCAAACTCCCCCGCCACGACCTGCAAAAAGCCACTAAAAGAGGAAAAGAAGAAAAAACTGGGGTCGTGCCTTCCCTCCCCGAGATGGAAGCTGTTGGAAGATCGCCGTCAGATTTCCATTTCCATTTCCATTTCCACCGCCAGCGACTTCAATAAACGCAACCGAAAAAGGCAAAGCGGGACAACTGCAGGACTGTGAGGTCCGACTTCTTACTTTCCTTTACTTCTTTCTTGTTCTGACGTTGTAATACATCAAACACCGAGTAACACGACGGCAGAGCTGCCCCTCATCAAGCTCACTTTTCTTTTTTTTTTTTTTTTTTTTTTTTGGTCTTCACTTTTTCTTCAGCAAATCGGCGATCGCTTTCGCGGGGTAGTTTACAACAACCGAAATACGGTCAAACCGGAACAACAACACTCAACAAAAGCTCGACAAGCTCAATTGAACATTGCCAACCACAAACATGGCCCAAAAGTGTGTTCACCAGGGCTGCGGCAAGCAGTACACCGACCCGGACGAGGTCTGCAAGTACCATCCGGGGCCGCCCGTCTTCCACGAGGGCCAGAAGGGTGAGTAAGAAGAGCTTTCAAGCTTGCAAAGAACGTGCAGATACTAACCTCCCCAGGCTGGACGTGCTGCAAGCCGCGGGTCCTGACGTTTGAGGAGTTTATGGAGATCACGCCCTGCACAGAGGGCAAGCACAGCACGACCGACTTCCCGCCCAAGCCCGAGAAGAAGGAAGCGGCGGACGTCAAGCTGGTCGAGAAGCCGGCGGCGCCGCCGTCAGCCTCTGAAAACTTGGGCCCCGCCATGCCTCGCACGCCGATTGCCATGCCGACCCGCGAAAAGCCAGCCGACGCTTCCTCTTCCTCGACCTCTTCCTCTACACAGCCGGCTGTGGCCGCTGCACAACCCCCACCTCCTCCCCCCGAGTCCGACGACGACGACCCGAGCCTCGAGATCCCCGACGGGCGCATGTGCCGGCGGCGCGGCTGTGGAGTTGCCTACAAGAAGGGCACGAAGAGGGCCGCTGACGGCGGCGACGCCGAAACGTGTGTGCACCACCCCGGCGCGCCCATCTTCCACGAGGGCAGCAAGGGCTACAGCTGCTGCAAGCGGCGCGTGCTCGAGTTTGACCAGTTTATGAAGATCGAGGGCTGCCAGACCAAGCCGCGGCACCTGTTTGTCGGCAGCGGCAAGAAGGACAAGAAGGGGGCGGAGGGCGAGGGTAAGACAGGAGGCGACGGCGAAGAGCTCCTCGACAACGTCCGGTTCGACTTTTACCAATCGGCAACGTCGTTGACCGTCTCCTTCTTCCTCAAGAAAATCGACAAGGCCCGCGCCGTCGTCAACTTTACGGAGCAAGGCATCGAGCTCGACCTTCCCACAACCGACGCCGTGCCCAAGCGCTACAAGAAGCAGGTGCCGCTGTACGGCGAGATCGACCCGGCCAAGTCCAAGTACAGCGTGCTGGGCACGAAGCTGGAGGTGGTGCTGGCCAAGGCGGTGGTCAGCTCGTGGCCCGTTCTGCGCAGCGACGACCGGCCGACCGGCGAGATCTTCCAGGTGGCGCGGGCCGGCAAGGTGGAGCGGTAGAGGAAAAGGAGTTTAGTGTAGCAAATGATGACGTTTACGGATAGGGAATGGGGGCCATGGGGAAACAAACGGAGTACGGTACCGGAGAATGTTAAAGGCTTACGAGAAACAGCATATATTGGAGGCACGCCAGGTCGGATGCATTGCGTTTGCATATATCAAGAGTTTACACGATCAATACAAGAGAATTATTCAAGACATTGCTTTTTTTTCCCCTTTCATATCTTTCATATAGTAATAGTAAAAATGGTCATGGTATGCGATTGTATCCTTTTAATATTGTACATGTACACCCCCTACGAGCTCATGCCCTCCATCAGCTCGATCTGGTCCAGCAGCATGCCCTTGCGCATAATGTACTCGCGCAGCGCCTGGAACTCGGTGCCCTCTTCCTCGCCGTACCGGTGCGACTCGCTGAAGCCAAAGGCGCACGCCACGTTGTCGAGGGCTGCCCGCTCCTCTTCACGCAGCCAACGCTCTCTGAGCGGCGTTCCCGGTGCCCACGTCACGCGACGCATCTGGTCGTTGGCCGTCGTGTTGGCCACAACACCGATCGTGCCCGTGAAGCCAATGTACGCCAGAATGGCCACAAACGACAGGCTCGTCGCCATGGTCGAGTCCATGTTTTGCTGGAGAGCGGCCAGCTTCGTCGCCAGAATGTACGTGGCCACGGGAACGCCGAACAGGACAAACGCCGGCACAACGCCCTGGCGCAGCATCTTTGCGCGGATAAACGCGGGCGCCGCATACGTGTACTCAATCACGCCCACGGCCGCGTCCAGGTTCTTGGCGGCCAGGGCACAGTCCAGGGCGACCTCGGCGACAGAACTGCTGACGGCACTCCCCGCCTTCTTTGGGTTTTGCTCTTTGTATGTGACGGCAGAACCGCCAGAGCCGGCAACGGGCGCCGGTTTGGAGGCATAAAGCTCCAGCACGCGCGGCAGCGACTCTGGCCGGCCCAGGCGGGCCTGGATCTTGACGTACTGCTCGAGCAGGGCTGGTGTCAGAAGCACGCGCGGCTCTTCGGCAATTATGTAGGCAGCGTCCGAGATCTGGTCAATGACTCGGCGGAGACGCGGGGCGGCGTCCAGAGATTGAGACTGCTCGAGAGCGGCAGCGGCGGTCTTTTTCGCTCGTCCGTCGAGCGAGAGCAGCGTCGATGCTGCTGTGTCGGACTGGTGGTCGATGCTACTGAGCTGCGGCTGGACGGCAGCGTCCATGATCAGATCAGCCGCTTCGGCGCAAATTCGCAAAGCTCCGGCCGTGTCTTCTTCTGAGGGAATGCTGGGGTGGCTTAACAGCCGGTCGCGGGCGCCGTTGACGAGAGACACGACCTTTTCCAAGTCGGGCAGGACAGCCGGTCGTGGCTGTGCTGCAGCGGCCGCGTCTTGTCTTTGTCTTGTCGTCGAGAAGAGTCGAGTATTTTGTGAAGAAAATGCCGAGCGTATTGGTTGTGAGAATGGTCTTCTTGTGAGCTGTGATAGTGATGCGGCCGTCCCCCCTTCCCTTGCTATGCTTGCCCGCCTTGTTGTGTGAAAGGCCATCACAGACCCTGCTGCAACTCTCACACCCCGCGCATCACCGCCGGCCATTTCTCCCATTTTCATTTTTGCGCATTCCAACGCTTGGCGCAGTTGCGGCTGTCGTGGCCGCTGGGCCAGCCGACATTGTGTGAGCATTGTGTGAGTATGGCGGCAGTCAATCTCAATTGACCCTTGGTGTCGTCGGGTAGTCGCCGGTGTCGACGTGTCTTCTCTGCCCGCAACTCTCGCGATGTCGTCGTTCGGCTCAAAATTCAATGGCCCAATTGAGTTATTGAATTTGCAGGGATTGGTGGAGACTGTGTGAGGACAGTGCGCTTTCCTTGTCAACACAGTACGCACCTTCCGTCCACTGGCCCTGCGCCTCGCACTCGCGCTTTCCTTCAGCCAGGGCGCCCTCTTTCTTTCACCTAACGGCCCCGCTTTTCTCGGAAACTGCGTAATACTGCATCTTGCGTGCGTCTGATTACAGGCAAGGCAGTGACGAAACAGCAGTTGGTAACAGCAAAACAGCGAGAAAGCGCCCCACTTCTCCACTGAACCCGAATACTGGTGCCTGCCAGAACGCCCAAATGCACTATTGGCGCTGGGCAGCAGCGGCCGTTCCTTGTGTTCTCGCCTTTGTTCTTGCCTTTGGCAGCCTTTCCAGCTCCTGCCAATCTTGGCTCCCAACCGCCGACCCAGCTATCTACGTTTTCTCGTCGCTTCCTCGACTGCCTCACTCTCTCTCTCTTCTTCATTCTCACCATTTTTCGTACACGATCAACAACGGCCTCAACGACCCCGTTAATTTGCCGCATCGTCCATTCTTACCGTCAGCCTTAGCTTCATTTTTTACGCCGCGTCTCGACACGAGCCACCAGACGACCCCTGAGCCGCCAGCTCTTTAAAGAGGAAAGAGGCACGAGGTCATACTTTGGCATCCAGATTCTGCCTCTAAAAAATAACACTCCCGACTATCTCCTCTCCCTCCTTGTCCGCGGCCCACAGACACAATGCCGCCTCCTCCGCCACCGCCGCCGCCCCCTCCACCGGGCGGCATGTCCGGCATGCCTCCTCCGCCTCCACCACCTCCTCCTCCAGGCGGACTTCCATCACGGCCTCCAGCAGGCAAAGGATTGGTGAGTAGAGATGGGTGACAGGCCTCGTTCTCCAGCCCAGTATAGCTAACACAACCCCTCTCCAGAACTCCGCTCTTCTCGGCGACATTCACAAGGGCAAGTCGCTCAAAAAGACCGTCACCAACGACCGTTCAGCGCCCCAAGTCGGCAAGTCTTCTGGGGGCGGTGCTGGGCCTTCACCAATGGGCGGAGCTCCTCCTATCCCTGGCGGTGCTCCTACACGGCCAGGAGGCCTGGCACCGCCGTCCGCCGGCAACCGCGCTCGTAGCAACAGCGACCAGGGCGGCATGGACAGTGCAGGACCGCCACAGCTCGCCGGACTTTTCTCTGGTGGAATGCCAAAACTCCGCAAAACCGGCGCCGGCGCCGTCAAGACAGGAGCCGATACGACTGCTTCGTACCTGTCCGACCCCGAAGACTCTCGCTCCTCTCCATCTGCAGTTCCGCCGCGGCCACCAGCATTCGGCGCTCCCAAACCACCAGGTGGAGCTGCACCACCCATTCCCGGTCGTCCTTCTGTTCCTGCTGCAAGTGCTCCCAGTACACCTCCTCCAGCTCGCGGAAACCCGCTCGGAGCCGGCTTCCACCCCTCTATTTCCAACCTCCGCAAGGTGTCGGCAAACCGCGGCGATCGCCCCATGTCGTCCGCGTCCCAGATCTTGATCGGCAATAAGGGCCCGCCGCCGCCCATTGGCAAGAAGCCTCCGCCACCGCCAGGTTCCAGAAAACCCTCATCCACCCTGGCCTCACCACCTCCGACAAGCTCAGCGCCTCCCATCCCGTCCACCGCCGCTCCACCAGTTCCCTCAGCACCGCCAGCACCTCCTCCGCCGCCACCGCCTGGAGCTTCGTCTGCACCTCCCGCTCCGCCCCCACCACCTCCGCCCCCGAGCGCGATGCCGTCTTCTCCTCCATCCCAAAGTCTGGCAGCACAGGCTATGATCCGCGCCCAGCAGCAGCAACACCAGCCAGCCTCGCCACCGCCTCCACCTCCGCCCCCACCACCGAGCAACAGCGCCCCCTCGCGGCCCCCTCCTCCGCCTTCTGCACCACCTCCGCCCGCGGCACCTTCACACTCGCCTTCTTCTTCATTTTCTTCTGCACCTCCACCAGCACCTCCGCCGCCGCCACCGCCAGCAGCGGCCCCCTCTTCCCACCCGTACAGCAACGGCGCAGGCTCTGCTCCCGGCGCAGCGCCGCCTCCACCGCCGCCACAGCGTGCCGCTAGCAACAGCATCAGTGGGCACAACAGCAACCCGATGCGTGTGTCGATGCTCGATCCTTCAGCGTATACGCTCATGCCGAATGGTGGCGGCGGCAGCGGCAGCAGCACGGCCCTCAACAGCCCGTCACCGACACGGGCAGGAACGACCGCCGGTGGCAACAGCGGATCCGTCTCTCCAAGACCTCAAACGTCGGGCGGCGGCACGCGCTATATTGTGCAGGACACGCGGTGGCGGTTTGTGACGGAGGACAAGTTCCCCGTGGCGCGGACGTTTACAGGCCAGCCGAAGCGGTACCGGGCCGGCCGCGGAAGCAGTGTTCCCTTGGACCTGAGTCTTTTCACTTAGAAAGGGAGGCAGACAATTTTTGTAGACATTTTTTCCCCTGTTGTTTCCTTCATTGTTGCATTCTTGTATCTTTAAATTGGTTTTCATGTCTTTTTAGCAGACTGTTTTTGGGCTGGTTTCTTGTTTATATTTATTCTTTATCCAATTGACATTGTTGATATCACAAGGAAGTCCGTTTGAAGCTGAGTGAAATTCGTCAATCATTTCTATGTAACATGTATGTTTTAACATTTATGTATCGTCTCTATAAATCGCCTGCTTATAACCGCACCACCTCCCGCTTCTGATTGATGGCGCCGCGGAAATGGTCCTCAACGACACGGCCCTGGAGAATTGTTTCCTGCACAAGACCCTCGACGTGCTCTGGCTCGACGCGGCCATACCAGACACCGTATCCCGCCAGCGGATGGGGAGACAGGCCGTCCGACGCTTTCAGTGACGGCGGCAGGTAGACAATGACATTGCCTGCAAATTTGTGCCCTCCAATGTGCGAGATCAGGCCAACTCTGGCCGTCGTCGACGTTGTCGGCGAAGATACAGAGACCACGGAAGATGCCTCGCTCTCCATGTACTTTTCCGGCTCGACTGGCCCCTGCTCGACATGGAAGCCCACGCGGCCCAGCTCCCTCTCAAAAGCCGTCTGCAGGACAGGGCCCATGATGCCGCAGCGCTTATCACGGCCGCCGTGGCCGCAGATCAAGACCAGAATGTCCGGGATCGCCTCCCGCACACCATACAATAGGTTGCGGACGGCCGTCTTGCGTGTGAGCCGGTCACGGTGGATCGGCGACAGTGCGCCGTCGTGCGCCGGGTGCAGCGTTTCCGGCAGCAAGAACCCTTGGGCCAGCACCTCGACGGCGTTGAACGAGACCCGCGGCAAAAAGGGAATGTACGTAAAGCTGGGCAGCAGGTACACAGACGACGACTGCAGGCCCACGAGGCGCGGCACCGACGGCGGGAACGAGGCGTTGAGCACCGAGACGTGGTGGTAGGGATCCGTGTACGTCCCGCCGCGGCCGAACAGCTCCTTGAGGTCGGCAGCCAGGTTGTCGCCGCTGTTTTCGTCTTCAATCCGCGAGGGCCAGTCGCTGGTGCCTGTGCAGACCAGGACTTGCTCGTTGTACGCCGCAATCAGGCCGTTCAGGCTGCTTTTGCGGTCAATGGGCAGATCGGCCGGCAGTTCGGGCGTGGGCTCGCACGTGCATGTCGGCGATGGACAAGACGAGACGGTAGAAAACGGAAGTGGAGGGCGTTGACGCTTCGGCGAGGGTGATGCTGAAGCAGAGGCGCATGGCTGTGAAGAGGAGAAGAGGCGGCGGGACGTTGACATTGCCGCTGGTAACCGGGCTTCCCTTGATCTCGGCCTTGCTGCTGTCGCTAATGTGAATAATGGAGACGAAGACGAAGAGAATGTGAAAAACGCTGGACTAAAGGATCGGCGTCCCGAAGAGGCGGCCGTGATGCGCCGCGCAGGGACAGACATATTGTGAGCAGATACGTGAGTGAACGAGTGAATGTCCGGTGCCAGAAATGGGTGACAGCGGCTGTCGTGAGCGGCCGAGTCGAGTAACCGGACAGCAAGGTATGGAAAATGCAAAATGAGTGTAAGGTTGACCTCAGATTGTCTGTATGTGCGGCTGCCGGTTTTATATGAATTGGGAAGTCGCTGGCCTACTGAACCCCTGATTCGGCTGCTAATGGCACAGGCGCGATTGGCAGTCCCGGTGCTTGTCAAGCCTGTCTCTGGTTTCCAAGGAAGGAAGTTAGCGCCTTCCCCGGAGCCCGCGTTGGCCCGCTAGAAGTCCGCTTAGGACCCTCGTTCTTGCTATCTTTTTCTACAGCCACAATTTTATCTCCGCAACAAGCTCCGAGAGGAAGGCGCGGCCGGTGAATTTGTCCATTCGAGTCGAGTCACAGTCAGATTCAGACCTCATATTCGTATTCGAGTGCAACTAGAGCTGACAAGATGGGACGGGACATGCAGACGAATGGGAAGAGTTTGTGCAATCTGATTTGATGCGAATGGCTAGAATGGGTGTCATGATTGAAAATGTACGTTCAATGGGTTTCTGGTGTACTTCTACCTTGTTATTTTATTAAAAATAGGACAGCCAAAACCTGTCAACAAATTACACAAAAAATCATAAGAGCTAAAATTTACCCAGTAAATACTAGAAAAACCAAGATTGAATTAACGTGCATGAAATGATTTAAGAATGTTCTTTGAGCTGCTGCACAAAAGCTTGTTGTCTCTTCCCTCTGTAATGTTGGACTTTGTTGGGAAAGAGCCGCCACGAAGGAGCCCCACATTATCGCAACTGCCTCCAAAATCGTCAAAGTGTTCAAACCTCAAACTCACTCGATCCAATTCGAGATCTCGTCAATGAACTCTGCAACTCGCCACGCAGCCAGCTTTTCACACTCACGTCACGCCTCATGGGACACACAATAAGGCGCCTGCTAGGCAGCGCGCCTGTGCCCACAGTAGCGGTCCAGCGGCGGGCATTGTCCCTCTCATATCACCTCCGTCATCGGCATCAGCTCCAGGTCGAACGGCAATTCACGGCAAAGCGTCAAGCCATCACTCATTCAATACGAGGCAGACAACCATCTTCCATCTTATTACCAAGATTACCAAGAGCATACTCTACAGAAGCGGCCAAGTTGCCTTCGTCACCAGAAGAACCGCCAGAGGAGCCTGAGGAGCCAGAAAACAAGTCGCCCATCAACGACCCGTTTCAACTCATCCCGTTCACCTTTGCTCTGGTCTTGTGCGCATGCTGGTCCTACTTCTCCGAGGACGGCTACCTGGCCAAGCTCGCCACGGATAGCGCAAAAGCCTCCAAGAAGAGCGGAGGCAAGGCCGCCGGCGTTTTGAACACGGAGAACTTTGTGCCGTTTACGGTCGTGGCGAGAGAAGACGTGTCGCCGACTGCATTTGTCCTCACGCTGCGCCTGCCGGAAAGCGTGTCCGACGACGGACGGGCGACGACGGCGGAGGCCATCAGGGAAGCATGGCAGCACGGGCTGTGGTCGGTCGAAGTGAAGCAGCCGCAACTGCAGATT
Organism: Sporothrix mexicana; assembly: GCA_021396375.1. Lineage (NCBI taxonomy): Eukaryota > Fungi > Ascomycota > Sordariomycetes > Ophiostomatales > Ophiostomataceae > Sporothrix > Sporothrix mexicana. Next base: position 167,904 of record WNYC01000050.1, read on the forward strand.
GCGAGAGACTACACGCCGCTGCCGAGGGTGGGAGACGAACAAAACCAGAGAGAAGACGACATCCGCCTGTTTGTGCGGGTTGTTCCGGGCGGCGAGGTGTCGAAATACCTGTCGAAGAAGACCGTGGGGTCGACAGTCGACCTGCGCGGCCCACGGCTAAGTTTTGACGTCGCGGCGCGGATGGGAACGAACGGAGTGGAGGGACAGGAGACGAAGAGAGAAGGCGGAGACGAGAAGAAAGTTGTCGTGCTGGCCGGCGGGACGGGCATTTCTACGGCACTACAGGCGGCCGATGTTGCCCTGAGACGCGGCTCGACTGTGTCCATTTTGTGGGCAAACCGGCAGCCAGACGACAGCATTGGACTGTTCGGCGATGTCGATGTTTTGTCTGTGAACCCGATTGTCCGCGATATTAGGGTCCTGCAGACTCGATATGGGGCTGACTGTCTACGAGTGTCCAGCTTTGTCGACGCACAGCAGACCGTCATCACGGACAAGGAAGTACGCAAGGCTGTCGAGGGACAGGACACAACAAAAAGTGGCCGTTCTTGGCGTTCTTGGTACTGGCCGTTTGGACCGCGAAAGCCGTCACAGAATGTGGAAAAGCCATCGGCAACAGTCACGACAAACCCGACATGTGTCTACCACTCGGCACGCGTTCTTGAGCGGCTGGAGGCGGATGAACGCAAAGGCTCAGAAGGGGCCAAAGAGTGCTCGTGTGCGACGACGGGATCTCCAGGTGGCGGCGGCAAGAATCTGGTGCTGGTGTCTGGGCCTGACGGATTTATTGCTGCGTGGGCAGGTCCCAAGTCGTGGTCTGGCGGGAAGGAGAGACAGGGACCTGTCAGCGGCATTTTGGGCCATTTGGCGGCGCGAGACCCACAGACATTTGCTGGCTGGCAAGTGTTGAAGTTGTAAGCGAGAGGAGGCCATAAAATCACGAAAAGTGTATAGAGGACATCACGATGCATGACGACGTGGATAGACAAAGGCAGATAACCAATGATATATTAGAAAAGGAAGACGCGAGAGCAAGAGCAAGACGAAAACAAACAAGGCTGGCCCATGCAAGGCTTTTATAAACAAGTCGAAGCGAGGCCAAGTAACAAGAGGCAACAGAAACAAAAACGTGAAAAATAATGAACCCACGACCCAAACGCCCAGCGAAAAGAAAGGAAGAGCCCGCGTGGCAGAAATCACTATATGCTCTGCACCTTGCGGTACGACGGCGGCTTCATTGTGCGCCGGATCAGCTTGACGGCGTACGGCGGGATAATGGAAATGGCACAGATGGCCGCAACACGCCAAAGGAAGCCTCTGTGGGGTGGTCAGTAAATGATAAAGACAGTAAAAAAGACAGTAAAAAGCAAAACGGGTTGCAATGTCGGGACTCACATTGATAGCACATATTCCAGGTCAAAGTAGCGGCCGAGGAAGGGCAGCGAGCCGACGTACAGCAGGAACGTGCCGACAATACAAAAGATCATGACGGGGTGCCACGTGGTGATCTCAATGGCGACCATCAGCAGCTCGTTGAGGACGAGCGCCGTGTAGCTGACGGCGACCATGCGCGGGCCGTCGACCTCGGTCAGGATCTGCGCGAGGCCCTGGATAATGGCGCCCTGGTAGATGGACACAAAGACCCACACGAAGAACGTGCGGTACGACAGCGAGCGGCCCTCGGTCAGCTCCTTGTAGAGCTCGGGGTACAGGTTGGCCAGGTTCTCGTCGACGTCCTTGTCGAGCACGAGCGACAGCACCGGCATGGCCGTGTAGACGGTGGCGTAGCCGACCATGAGCCAGTCAATGTACAGGCCCTCGGGCTCGAAGCGGATCGCGATGCTGAACATGGTCTGGCACACGGCGACAATCAGGCCGCGGTGGATCACAAACTGCGCGAGCTTCGCGCTGCGCTTGTAGCTGTTGCGGCCGTGCCACACCAGCAGCTTGGTCAGGTGGCAGAACTGCTCGATCGAGAAGTCGGCCGCCAGCGACGCCTGCCGGCCCTCCTTGCCGACGATGCCCACGCCCACGTCGGCCGCCTGGATCATCGACACGTCGTTGCCGCCGTCGCCGATGCAGCACACGCGCTTCCGGGTGTACGCCTTGATCAGCAGCGCCACGTCGGCCTTTTGCGTCGGCGAGCAGCGGCAGGCGACGACCGTCGGCAGCTGCACGGCGACGGCGATGAACTCGGTGCGCAGCGGGCCCGCCAGGAACAGCGCCAGGCTCTCGCCGTCGATCAGCAGGCACGCGTCCGTCTTGGCCCGCAAAAAGTCCAGGTGGTCCTGCTGCGCCGCCGGGCCGTCCCGCTTCGTCATCTTGGCAATCGTGTAGATGTACTGGCCGCGCGCCACGAGCTTGGCGCTGATCGCCACGCACCGCGCCGTCTCGACCTTGTCGCCCGTCAGCATCCAGATCTTGATGCCGGCGTTGCGCAGCAGCTCCAGCGACGGCTTGACGTCCCGCTGCAGCTTGTCCTCGACGCCGGTGACGCCCAGCAGCTCGAGGTCCTTCTCCAGGAGGGAGCCGACGACGCGCTGCATCCCCGCGTCGCGGCCGCCCGTGATCGCCAGCGACGCCTCCTGGTAGCGCGCTGCAAACTCGCGGTACTGCTCGGCCGACAGCCGCTTGCGGCCCACGACTAGTGTCCGCAGGCCCTCGCGCGCCATGTTGGCCGTCTCCTCGTCGAGCCAGTCGTTGGCCGCCACAATCGCCCCCATGACCGTGTCGGCGCCCTTTTCATAGAACCAGATCTCGCCGCCGTCCAGGGGAGGAGCCGTCCCGGAAGCGGCCTGTTCTCGCGTCAGGAACTGCACGATGATGCCCATGCGCTTGCCCTCCGAGGTAAACGGGAAGATGTCCAGGATGCGCACTTGGACGACCGTGCGGGCCGTCTCCGTCGACTCCAGCGTCATGCCCTGTCGGTCGCGGTAGGCCAGCCGCAGGCCGACGGCCTCCGTCCACCGCACAATCGCAATCTCGTCGGGCGACGACGCCTGGTACGACGTCTCGGTCGCGCCGCCCTCGCCGTCGTCGTCCGTCGTCGGCGTCACATTGTGGCACAGCGCGAGCGCCAGGACAATGTCCCGCACACGCGTGCCGATTTCACGGCGCGTACGCGTGGCGGCGGCGGCCGCCGCCGTTCCGCCCGTAAACGTCGACGAGGGCGTCATGTAGGGCGCGTCGGGGTCGGCGGACGCAAACCCCTGGCGCACGTACGCGGCCACTTCGTCCATGGCCTCGTTGGCGTACGACACCGTGCCCACGTGGATCTTCTTCATCTCCATGTCGTTTTGCGTCAGGGTGCCCGTCTTGTCGCTCAACAGGTACTCGATGCGGCCCAGGTCCTCGGGGATCGTGCTCGTGCGCACAACCGCGCCCGGCATGCCCGGATCCCGCTGGATAAAGTACGAGTACACGCTCTTGCCGAGATCCAGGTTGACGCGCAGACTGATGGGCACAATCGTCGAGAACAGGACCAGGAACCGCATGATCTTGACGTACCAAATCACATTCACAGTCCCAGGCGCCTTGTTGCTGCCGCCGCCGCTGCCGACCAGGCCCTCTTCGATGGCGACCAGGATGATGGACAGCGCGAGCGTCAGCGCGCACAGGATCTTGGTGAGTGAGTTGATCTCGTACTCGAGCAGGCCCGTCTTCGACCGCGAAGGGGCAGTCGACAGCGCCGACCGCGTCTGCGGACCCGTGTAGACAATCACAGCGAGTGTCGTGGCGTGGGATGCAATCACGGTGTTGGCCCACGCCGTGTTGTCGATGGAAAGCGCCGCTGACGTTTTCTTGGGCCGTCTGCTTTCATCATCGCCAATCGCGTTCTCGTTCTCGTTCTCGTTGTCATCATCGTGCCCCGTCTCTACTTCATACTCGTCACCGTCCTCGGGCAACAGCTCAATCGTGCCCAGAAACTCATTGACCTTCTTGTCTGGCTTGCCGCCCGTCACCCGCAGCCGCACAAACTCTTCTGTTGCCAGGCTTTGCGACAGCGGCGACGCCAGACGCAGCTTCCAGTCCGTCTCGCCGTCCAGCTGGTCTGTCCGGATAAACGTCTCACCGCCGCCGTTGCCGCCGTCGTCCTTGGTATCCTTGGTGTCCTTGACGCCGGCAATTGTCGTCGAGGCCGAGTTGGAAGCCGAGGAAGAACCGGTATCCTCGTCGTCGATAAGCAGGTTGGCTTCGGGCTGCTGCTCGTCTTCTTGGCGTTGCTGCTCTTCCTGGGCGTGCGAGTTCGAGTCTTGCGACAGACATTTGAGGATGACCACGTCGGCCGGCACGCGCTGGCCCTTGCTCAGCTTCAGCACGTCGCCCACCTTGAGGTCACGCGACTTCTTGGGGATCTCCACGACGCGCGACGAGGGCATGTACCGGCTCCCGCCGCGGCCTTCTATTTGTTCCTCCTCCTCCTGGATATCGGACAGCCGCTCGCGGTCTTCTTGCGCCACGGCCAGCAGGCGCCGCCGCTGTGCTTTTGTCGACGAGTCGGACCGCAGCAGTTTGCGCCGCCCGCGGAGACTTCCACCGGCACCGGCACCGCCTGCCCGGCCAAAGCCGCTGCTGTCCAGCCCGCCGTGCACGGGGTCCACAAACTGCAGCGTCGTGTACGCCTCGGCATTGGCCTCGTTGTCGCGCCGCCGCCGCTCCACATCGTCGTACGCCTCCTTGCCGAGCGTGATCATGAGCACAAACGCCAGGGGCGCCACATACGTGCTGAGATAGCCAATGCGCAGCTGCGGGATCGCTTGCGACAGCGCCACCAGCAGAAAGTACATGTTGAAGAAGAAGGAGAATTCGTTGTACAGAGTCACGGGCAAGAAGGACCATGCCGTGTACTTTGCGTTCGAAATCAGGTTGGGCGGGAACCGTGTCGACTGGGCTGCGCCCACGGCCACGACGCGCGATGCCGACGGATCGTCTTCTTCCTGCTCGTTGTCCGCGTCGTTTCCGTGTCCATTTCCGTTTCCGAGGGCAACGTTGTTGACGCTGCTCGAGCTCGACATGAAGCTGGGCAGCCGCAGACGGCCCGTCAGATTGTGCAGCGTGTCCTGGGCAAACGACCGTCGTCGTCGGTGGCCGTGTCCTCCGCCTTGGTTTCCTAGCAATCCATCGTCCTCCGCGTTCGCGTACGAGTCCCGCCGCGACGACGACCCTTCCTCGTCGTCCAGCAGCCCCCGTGCATCCTCGTTGTTGTAGTCGCTGGACAGCCGTCCGTCTCGGCCCAGCTCGCCATAGCCCCGGCCGCGGTTGCCCGTTCGTCGAAGACCGCCCATTCGGAGTGTTCGCAGGGCAATGTTTGTCGGACGGGTGTGTGTGCCGCCGTTGTTTCCGTTGTTTCTGTTATTGCCGGCACCGCTCTGTCCAAAACCAGAGCCACCCACGTCCGGCGCCGTCTTGGGATCGAGCTCGTCGAGATCGAGTTCGAGATCAGAATCCGAGTGGTCGGATGGGGAATCGGGCGGCTCGGTCGGGTGGTAGGCCGGTGGGGGAGGCATCCCGCCGGTGGCCAGACGGGATTGAGGGGTGTCGGAGAGAAGAGATGCGGCGACTGGCCGCGATCTGTCCTTGTGTATCGTCGTTTGTTGTGTTTTTTTGTTTTGTTTTCCTCGAAAAGGGAAAAGGGGAAATCCGTGATCAAGAAGCCTCAGTCATCGACTGGCCGGCCATGGGTCGATGCCTGGATTGGCCGCAGGCGTCGTCAATCGAAAGCTGGCCTCTTTGGCTTCTGCCTTGTGGTTTGTGTTGTGTCGTCAACCGTGTTGTGTCGTGTCCAGAATATCGTGTTTATTGTCGACGTTGCACATGTGAAAAGGACAGAGCAAAAGAGATGCCGTTTTGCTGCATTTGGCAGGGGTCGCTTTCTCGCTGTTTCCTGTTATTCGGCCGCCTAGCCAACTACTGCGTCAAGGCCTGTGTGCCACTGCGCCTGCCCCAGCCTGGGCTAGGCGCCAATCTTACCCTTTCCACTCCTGTTGGCGGCCTGCGTCATCCACCGAATCCGCTGTAAAGCGACAAAATGGCCCCACATGAGCTACACGATAGGGGCGCGACATTCTTATCAGGCACTGGAATCTGCTAAATCTGCTCTGGAAACCGCTGGACATGCAACAGAGCGCTGTAGAATTGACGGTACCTTGCCACATAAAATAGCGGGAGGGCTACTTTTCTGCCAAGCCTCTTCCTCTCTTCGACCAAAGACTCTCTTAGGTGCATCTGCACGGCATTGCTCTAAGCGATCCTTCCGTAAGGACAACTGGCGATTGGTCTTTGGGGCTTTTGGAGGAAGGAGGCCGGAGGCAGACGCTCCTGCCTTGCTTTGCAGCCAACTTACAGCGCGCGGACTGCCCGATGTTTCCACATTCCCTGCTTTCTGGACGCCCCAAACACGCCCAAACTCACACGTTTCCCAAAGAGGCCACTGCGACCAAGTGTCGAGTGGGTGCTTTGCGTACAGAGTGCAACCTGTCTCGATCGCACCTGCTTCCGTAACCCATATATCCTATTCCATCATCGTGGCTTGTTTCCCTCGGTAAATCTGGGGCTCCGAACCACTTTCCTGCTTTTCTTGCATCTGTTTCTGCTTCACTTTCTGTCTGTTTTTGTTCTTGTACACACCTTTTCACCCTCACGACGCAGCTTACGATCTTGACGACAACGACTCCCTACGACAAACGACAATACGAATCCCGGTTCACAAGATGACGTGCGCTGTCTACTTCTAATCTCACTGTCGTGCTGCCCCTATTTGCTACCCATTAGGTTGGTTTTCTGTTGCACCCTCTCGCTGTTGCTTCATTTTTTACCTTTTACGACGGTCTCTCTGCTCCGCTGCTCCATCCTCCGATGCTCCATTCTTGGGTCTCGATTGCTCGTCGAATTGCTCCTTTTCGCTGCTGTTGGGTCCAGGTCGCTCTTCTCATTTAACTTGCTGTCCACTTTTTTCTGCGCGTCCCTTTTCTCGCTCCACCCCTGTCAACCCTCGTCGCAAACCTCCTTTTCCGAATTAATTCTACGCATTTTCATTGTCATTTTCTATTTTCCCAGTCTATTTCGTATCTTGTCTTTTTCGTGTCGTCTTTTTTTTAATGCATCTGTGATGGCGCGTTACTGACGGACCAGCCTTTGTTCTTTCGTCCCACCATCCGAGATCGAGTTCGAGATCCTCTGGCCACGATCCGAGTCCGACCAACACGCCTGACGCCTGACTTTCCAGAGCCTGAAGTCACGAGCGCGTCCTCGAATCCGTCGCCATGTCGTCCGGCGAGCCGAACGCGGCATGGCACCCGGCCTTCATGCCACATACTGTCGAGGCTTCGGCACCATCAACAAAGCAGACTGAAGCCTCACAAGAAACAAAAGAAACAAAAGAATCAAAAGAGACAAGAGAGACAAAAGCGGCGCCCCTGTCTCTCCACCTCGACACACCGCACGATGCGCACGACGAGTCCGGCGTCGACGCGTGGTTCCCCGAATACGACGCCGGCAGCCCGTGGACCGAGCAGCCACCGGCACACTCTTTTGAAGAAGCATTAAAAGAGGCGGAGCCTGTTTCCGAGGCCGTGCCCGAGACTCTTGTTGAATCTGCTCCCGAATCTGCTCCCGAACCCGTGTCCGAGACTGTCCCTGAACCCGCTCCTGAACGGGAATCAACACCCGAACCTACTTCCGGATCCGCACCACCGGCCGTCGAATCCACACCCGAGACTGCCGCAGCCGCAGAACCCGCCGAGACCACTCCCGTCGCGTCGTCTGTCGCGTCGCCCGTCGGCGAGGTCGCCTCGAAACACTTTAGCACAATATCCTTCACCCGCACGGTCTCCAACGATGTGAACTGGGACGCCGAGGAGGACGAGCCCGAGTGGAACATCTCACGCACCGACACCGACCCCTTCCAGTTTATGCCGCCCAACGAGCGCTCGAATTCCTTCCCTGTCGTTCCGCCGCAAGCCGATGCCGCGCAGCCGGCCGAGACGCAGTTTGAGCAGCAGCCGCTGGCCTCGACCCAGGCCATGGACATTATCCAGGAGGTCGACAGCGAGGTCAACGCCGAGGCAAAGCAAGAGGAGGCTGAGGCTGCTGAGGCGGCTGCCGCAGAAGTCTCTCCTTCCGCCGAGGTGAGCGAAGACCACACTGAGCAAGGCATCGACGCTTGGGGTCTAGGCTCTGACGCCGGCGATGTCGAGGGTGACTCGTTCTTTGCCGGCGCTGCAGCGGACGATAAGCCCGAGGAAGTCGAGACGCCGAGCTGGGAGGCACCGAGTTCCCGCTATGAAGAGGGTGTTCCCTTGATTCCTCACGAGGCAGCTCCCGAGGCGGCTGCAGAGTCTGCTCCCGAGCCCCAGGGACAACCACAGGAGACTAAGGCTGCGCCTGCAAACGATCCATTCGGCGATTCCAACGGTGACGACGACGACGACTTCTTCAACAATGCTGGCGCACAAGCCGAGGAGCCACAGCCCGAGACCCAAGCCGCTGCTCCAGCACCTGCACCGCCTGCTTTTGAGCGCAAGTCGACCTTCCAGGTGATCCAGTCGCTGAACGTCGACAATGGCGAAGAGGAGGACTCGTTCTTTGCTTCGCGTGTCGAGGACGGCGCTATCCATGAGGAGCCCGAGCCGATCGAGGAGGCTGCCGAGTCTGAGTCTGCGGCCAAGCCCAACGGCAGCGCCACCGACCTGGCCGACAAGTGGGCAGCTTTGCTCGACGACGAGGACGAGCTGCTCCTTGAAGATTCGGACCCCGCCGCCGACTCCAAGGCGCTCGATCCTGCCGCTTTCTTTGGTGACGACGACGAGGGCTTCCTGGAGGACGAGGCGGAGCCGGCGGCCGAGTCTGCTGCACCTCAACAGCCACAGCCCGCTGCGACGGCCAACCGCTACCTCCCTCAACAAGCAGCAGCAGCAGCTCAGGCCCAACAGCCTCAGCAACCCGCTGCCAACCCCTATCTGCCAACAACTCCCTTTGCAGCCGCACAGCCAGTCACTCCATCTCCATACACTGCTCCCGGCACAGCGCCGAAAGAGTTCCCCATCAACTACGGCTACGCCGCCACCCCCCAGCAGACGCCTCCTGCGCAGGGTCCCTCTCGGCCGACTCTCCACAAGGCCCAGAGCTTTGCAGACAAGTCCAAGGGCGGCTACAGCTCGCCGTACGATCTGCCCATGGACATTGTGAAGCAGCCCAAGAAGCGCCAGAGCATGCAGCAGCTGCAGCAACAACCAGCTGCGACATCGGCCCCGCCCCAGGGCCCACCGCCGAGAAGCTCGAGCATGCAGGCCTTCCCCTCGGCTCCTGCTCCTCCGCCGCCTGCAGCCAACAACCGCTCTATGGCTCCTCCTCCAGCTCCTGGTGCTGGTGCCGCTGCATCTGCCCAGCCGCCATTGCAAACGCCCCCAGTTCGCAGCAATAGCTTCTTCGAGGACCTGCCCATGCTTCCCAAAGTCCGCCCGGCATCTCGTCATAGCCAGCACTCGCCCACGCAAAATACACCGTACGGTCTGCCGCCGCAAACACCCAACACCCTCGCCTACCCGCCACAGCAGGGCCAGGCAGCTCCTCCCCCTCCTCCTCCTGCTCAGAACTCTCCTTACACGCCGGCGCCACACCAGCCCCAGACGCCAGCTGTGCCTCCTCCGAGCGCACAATATGCGCCGCCTGTCGCCTCGACGCCGGCTGCTGCCCCTCCCCCACCGCAAGTCGCCCAGACTCCCAATGCGGCTATGGGCGGTCTTGTGGCCCCTCCGCGTGCCAACCCTTATGCCTCTCTGCAAAATGGTCCTCCCGCCGCCACGCCTCCGGTCGGTGGTTCGACCCGCTACTCTCCCTCGCCGAACCAGCTCCCCACGCCCAACGCGGCAGGCGTTCCCAGCCGCTACTCGCCCGCCCCGCCGCCTCGTGCGCCGTCTGCTGGTGGCTATAACCCTGCTCCTACTCCGCCCATCTTGGCTCACCAGCCTCGCACATCCAGCCCTCTGGCACATTTTGAGATGTCCTATGAGAAGCCGAGGGCGTCGTCCATTGGACACCAGGTGACCCATGCCGACGGCCAGCAGCCGGCCGAACGCCGCAGCAGCTCGTCTGTCTTTGAGTCTCGTCTCAACCGTGTTCCCTCGCTCCCGCCGACCCGCGAGGAGGAAGAGGAGGCCGTGGCTTCGGGCCCTGTTCCCCCAATGCCCCAGCAGCAGCGCCCCATGTCGTCGGGCAATGCTTCCACCAGCCAGTACTCGCCCATGAAGCCGCGCCAGACGCCGCCGCCGCAACAGCAACAACATCAGCAGCAGCAGGCCCAGCTGGCTCAGCAGAACGCCTATGGCCAGGCCACGCTGTCCCCGCCTAAGCGTATTCTCAGCTATGCGCCGCAGAATGACGGCCAGCACTCGCCTCCGCGCCGCTCACAGACCCAGTCTCCCGGTGCTTTGTATGGTGGCAGCCGCCCAGTGACGCGGACGGTCGACCCGATCCCGCGTCCCTCGTCTGTCCACGAAGCCATCCCGGCGCCTGCCCGTCCTCGGGCCGCTTCGCAGAACCTGAACCTCGTGCCGCCCACGGACGGCTCCGAGACCGACCCGCTTGAGCGCTGGAAGGGCGCGCCCATTTTCGCCTGGGGCGTCGGCGGCACGTTCGTGTCGTCCTTCCCCCAGGACGTGCCCCGCTACGGCATGAACCAGGCGATGCCGATGATTCACCGTGCGGCCGGCGAGGTGCTCGTCAAGAACATTAAGGAAATCCAGCCCCTCGACGAGCGTCTGGCCAAGTTCCCCGGCCCGCTCAAGGGCAAGTCCAAGAAGAAGGAGGTGCTGGCCTGGCTGGCGGCCGGCATTGACGGTCTCGAGCGGTCGCTGCCCACGACCAACGCCTTTGGTCTGCAGCAGACGCACGAGGACAAGCGCCTGGAAGAGCGCGTCCTGCTGTGGAAGATTCTGCAGCTGTTTATCGAGCACGACGGCGTCCTCGAGGGCAACCCGACCGTCGAAAAGGCCGTGCGCGATGTCCTGTCGCCCTATGCTGGCGAGGCAGCAGCCGACGCGTCCGCTGCGTCCGAGTCCCTGACCAGCCCCGGTGTTGGCGGCGTTGGCGGCGTTGGCTATCCTGGCTACCAGGGCGCCAGCTCGCAGCACACGCAGGCCGACGCCGTCGACTCGGCGGTCGTGGAGCAGATCCGCAAGAACTTGTTGCTGGGCGCGAAGGAGAAGGCTGTCTGGGACGCCGTCGACAAGCGCCTATGGGGCCATGCGTTCCTGATTGCCGGCGCCGCGTCGCGCGAGCTGTTCAAGAAGGTCGCCCAGGAGTTTGTCCGCAAGGAGGTCAACACGCCCGGCCTCCACAACGAGTCTCTGGCTGCGCTGTACGAGGTTCTGTCGGGCAACCACGAGGAGTGCGTCGACGAGCTGGTGCCCGTGCATGCCCGTGCCGGTCTGCATCTCATGACGACCACGCAGGTCGCTGCGTCCCAGAACAAGGACGACGAGCTCGCCGGTCTGGACAAGTGGCGCGAGACGCTCGGCCTGATCCTCAGCAACCGCAGCGTCGACGACGTCCAGGCCATCAACTCGCTGGGCGGCCTCCTGTCTGGATATGGCCGGGCCGAGGCGGCCCATGTGTGCTACTTGTTCTCGCGCAGCGTCACCGTCTTTGGCGGCCTCGACGACCCGGCGTCCAACTTTGTCCTGCTGGGCGCCGACCACAGGCGCCAGGCCGACTCGTTTGCCAAAGAGACGGATGCCGTCCTCTTAAGCGAGGTCTATGAGTACGGTCTGTCGCTGACCGGCGCTTCGCACCTCGGCGCCGCCAACAGCCCCCACTTGGCCGCCTACAAGCTGCAGCACGCCCTGGTCTTGGCCGAGTACGGCCTGCGCGACAAGGCCCTGCAGTACTGCGAGTCCATTGCGGGCGCCATTGGCGCGCAGACGCGCCGCTCGCCCTACTACCACGCGCTGCTCGAGACGGCCGTCGAGGACCTGACAAAGCGCCTCAAGTCGGCGCCCAAGGAAGAGTCCAACTCGTGGATCCCCAAGCCCAGCATGAACAAGGTCTCGGACACGGTCTGGAACCGCTTCAACAAGTTTGTCGCGGGCGACGACAACGAGGGCGCCGGCGCCGGTCCCGACGGCGAGGCCGGTGCCGAGAGCGGACCCTTCTCGCGCATTGCCGGCGGCACGCCGACTATTAGCCGTCCCCCCTCGGCCGGCGGCGGAATGGGCGCCACGGGCATGGAGATGTTTGGCGCTGCCCAGAACAGCAACAGCCTGAACAACCTGAACGGCCTAGCCGGCCTGGGTGCAGGCGTAACATACGGAGTTCTGAACGGCGCTGCAGCGGGCGCCTCTGTGCCTCCTGTCCCGGCCATGCCTCCGACACGGGCTGCGTCTCGCTATGCTCCTGGCGGCGCTGCCTCTCAAGCCCCCGCTCAGGCAGCTCCTCTGGCCGGCCTTGCCTCGCCGCCCACGATCCACAGCCCCTACGACCCGCACAATGCCGCCGCCGCTGCCGGCGTTGGCTACACCCCTCTGGGTGTGTCTCCCGCGGCTCCGGTGACGCCTGCGGCGACTGCGCCTTCGTACAACCCTTACGAGCCCTCCGTTGCTGCAGCTCTGACGGCGTCGCCCGCCTATGCGGCATCGTCGTCCCGCCGTGTGTCATCTGACCAGTCCGTGTCGGGCGAGGCTGCCCCGCCCCCGCCCTCGTCTTCGGGTGCTGCTGCACCACTGGCGCCGCCGCCGCCGTCTCTGGTCCGCAAGGCCTCAAACATGTCCCTCGGCAACTACAGCCGCCCTAGCCTGTCGCGCAAGTCGTCGTATGCCCCTCTGACCAACGCCGAGCCCACCCCGCCCACTCTGCCAACCGAGTCGTCGTCGTACAACCCGTACGCACCGCCCGCCGAGGCAGCCGCCAACCCTTACGCTCCATCAAGTGAAGCGGCTGCTGCTGCTCCCGCCAATGGCTCAGCCTCGGCATCGCCTTACGCACCTGCTGCGTCGCCGTACACTCCCGCCGGCGCTGCCGAGCAGTCGCAAGAGACGGCCGAGCCAAAGGAGGAAGAGACCGCCGCAGCCGAAGAGGCCATGCCTTCTTACGGCTACCAGGCTCCCTCATACGGCTACGAGCCTCCCTCGATGCCCGCGTACGAGCCCGTCAGCGACGAGCCGGCTGCCGGTGAGACGAACGAGTCTGCCGAGGACGGTGCTGGCGAGCATCTGAACGGCAATGCCAACGGCAACGGAAATAGCAATGGCAATGGCTACAGCTACGAGCCCCCCTCGTTCCAGCCCTACAGCTACGAGCCGCCATCGTACGAGCCCGATGATGCCGAGGGCGGAGAAGCCGGCGTCAGCGACGAGGTTCCGACGGCGCCCAAGGCCAAGGCCAAGAGCTTTATGGACGACGACGGCGACGACGGGTTCTCGGCACCGCCCAAGCCGGCCGAGAAGACGCGCGAAGAGAAGGACCGCGAAAATGCCGAAATGTTCCGCAAAATTGCGGAAGAAGAGGGTAAGCAACACCATGGACCATACACGGACTTTATTGACATCAAGTATACTAACTTCTCTAACTTGTCCAGCCAAACGGGCAGCAGCCGAAAAGGAGGCCAAGGCCAAGAAGGGCTGGGGCCTCTCGTCGTGGTGGGGCAAGAAGGACGCCGGTGGTCTCGGCAGTGCCGGCAGCGGCAGCGGCGGCGGAAGTGGAAGTGGTGGCAGCGGTGGTGGCAGCGGCGACCCGCCCAAGGCCGTGCGTGCCAACCTGGGCGAGAAGAGCTCGTTCTACTTTGACCCCGAGCTCAAGCGCTGGGTCAACAAGAACGCCAGCCCCGAAGACCAGGCCGCCAAATCAACGGCGCCGCCGCCTCCGCCACGCTCCAACCCGCACTCGGCCGCGTCCACACCGGCACCGCCCGCGGGTGGTCCCCCCGGCATGGGTCCTCCGCCGCCGATGGCTCCGGCATCTGTTCCCCCGATGTCTGGCAGCGCTCCTCCCATGATGCCCCCAATGGCCCCGGCCATGGCCCGCACATCGTCGGCCGCCAGCGCCGCCAGCGGCCCGCCCAGCCGGCCCGCCACCAGCATGAGCGACGCCAATAGCATTGACGACCTGCTGGGCGCTGCGCCCGGCCCGCGCAAGGCGGGTGCCAAGAAGGGCCGCAAGAGCGGCCGCTACGTGGACGTGATGGCCAAGTAGGCGACCAGGGAGGGTAGTGGTGTTGACGATGTGTCTTTTTTTGTTTGATTCTCTTCTTGCTTGTCCTTTCTGTTTATATTTTGTTTTTAATTTTTGTGTTTTGTGTTACTACTGTTTGAGCGGCGTTTCTCATTGTATGCATTCTACATTCTACATTCTGCTTTTTGTTTTCCGCTTTCTGTTTCCGCTCTCTGTTTCGCTTTTGTTCTTCATTTTCTGTACAAAATGGGCGTTTATTCTTTCTGTGGCAAAGAAACACGGCGGGAAACTCAAGACTACAATATACTGTTGTAATATCATCATACACTCTAAATTACAAGATCATCATTTTACAGTAGTGTAGTGTGAACTCGGAGTATTCAATCTGAACACTAAAGACCCTGAAAGTCCGCCGCTAGCCGAGAACGTGGGCAGGCACAGGGTCTATTATGTCGTGCTCTATATCGTATTCCGTATTCACAGCAGTTGACAGCCCCTGCCAAGCGGGGACTTTTTGAGGGTCAGTTGGTTTAAGTACTCTTTAGTGGTTTTAAGTAGTTTTTCGTGCCTGTCTTACCAAACAGGGCAGGCCCGCCAGCCATAACGCATAACACGACCCAGCTCGACTCAACAAGTCAACATCAAATGCTCCACTCCCGTATCTCGCTTCACTCCTCCAGATCCGATACGATTTAGGAGACGCGCGCCGAGCGACAAGCACCATTCCACACGGCACTTCCACACTTGGCGTCGTCTATTTTATATCGTCCATTTTATATCCGGCGTATCAACCGTCCAGAAGGCCCCTCTTACTCTCACGGTATTCGTTATCTTTCTCGTCGTCAGCTTCATCTTTGTCTTCACTATCACCACTTTTATCACCACTTTCGTCACTTTCGCCATCGTCGCCCCTCCTCACCCGCCATGGCCCCGATAGAAACACCAGTACCGGTCTGGCTCGACTGCGACCCCGGACATGATGTAGGTCTGACTTCGTGCCGCCTCTTTCGTCGACTCTCACTGACCATCAGGACGTCTTTGCCATTCTCCTGGCCGCCCATCATCCATCTCTCTGCCTCCTCGGCGTCTCGGCGGTCTACGGCAATGCATCGTTAAAGTGAGTCCCGCGGACTCCAACCGATGCTGTTTCCCGCTAACGTTGTAGACACACACTCTGGAATGCAAGGTCGATCCTGACGGCCATTTCCAAAGAACAAGACGTTCCCGTCTATGCGGGCGCGTCGCAGCCGATCCAGCGCCCGCCCATGGCCAGCAGTGTCGACATCCACGGCGAGTCGGGCCTCGACGGGACGGACCTGCTGCCGGAACCGCTGGCGCCGGCCAAGAGCACTGACCCAGACGAAGCGATCGACGCCATGGCGGCGGCGTTGCTGGCCGAACCGGCCGGAAAGCCATGGCTCGTGGCCACGGGCTGTCTTACAAACGTCGCCCTCCTCCTCCAAAAGCACCCCGCGGTGGTCGACCACTTGGCCGGCCTGTCGATCATGGGCGGTGCGATCGGCGGCGGATTTACAGCGGCCGTGGCCGGCGAGGTCGACGGTGTCCCCCGGATCGGCAATAGCACCGCCTATGCCGAGTTCAATATTCTGCTGGACCCCGAGGCGGCCGCCCTCGTGTTCGGCAACCCTCGGCTGGCGCGCAAGACGACGCTTGTGCCGCTGGACCTGACGCATCTGGTGCTGGCCACCAGCGAGGTCCAGGATCTGCTGCTGCACGGCCCGTCCTCGCAAAACCCGGTCGTCGCCGCCGAGAACAGCGCCGGCCACGGCCAGGGCAAGACGCCCCTGCGCACCATGCTCGTGCAGCTGCTCAACTTCTTCGCCGGCACCTACGACAAGGTGTTTGGTATTGCCGCAGGGCCGCCGCTGCACGACCCGCTCGCCGTCGCGGCCATCCTCACCGGCACGGCGGCAGAAATACCGTTCTACGACTACGCGCACGACCCCAAGGCCGCCGAACGCTACGAGGTCACTGTCGTTACGGCCGGCACAACCGCCGAGGCGCTCGCGGGCCTTGCCGAGACGGGGCGCACAGTGGCCCGTCTGCTCCCGCCCGGCAGCGAAGGCGTCCGCATTCCGCGGGGGCTCGACATTCCCGGGTTCTGGAAGGTCATGGAGGAGTGCTGCACGCGCGCCGACGAGGCGAACGCAAAGAATGGAAGGTAGACAGGCAAGTGGTGGACATTGATGATAGAATGATAGATTTTAGAGGTATGAGGTATATGCAGTATACTGTGTAACTGCCGTACACCTGCGACTGTATATATCTAGATAGAGGCTGGGCTAGCGACGAGAGCAGAGCGCAGAGCATCTACAGTATAAACAGAGAGAATAGAACACTCTATCAACAGTTTCAACTTCCAGTCCGTCACAATAGTATCCAAGAGTTCCCACTATATCCTGTTATCCTATTCACTCCTCATCCTTCTTCTCGTGTCTTCTTTGTGAAGAATCTTGGCGCTGTATGCGCTGGGTGGATAGCTCAATAGCCTCGACGTCTTGAGCATATCCTGTGTAGCCCGACATGCAGAGCCTCATCCGCGGCTCAAGTGGCCATGGAGCACGGCTCGTGGCTGGAGAGCAGGCCAGCCGCTATTCCGGATATCCTGAAACCGGGTGGCACCTTGAGCCTTGATGGCGGTAGCCGTTCGGAGTATGTTGCAAACAGTTGCATAAAGTATAAGTACGTCAGCAAAGGTGTGCCTGTCGACACACCTTTCTCGCCTCTCTTCATGTCTTGCTCTCCCCCTCGGCGTCGAATCCAAGGGCGTCCAGTTCCCGCACAAGCTCATTGATCCGGATCACCTTGGCGATTTGTTCGGGCAGCAAGGCCTCGCCGTCGTCGCGCTTGTTCTTGAGCTCCTTGGCCTGCTTGAGCTTTTTCTTGAGGCCGCGCGCCTTTTTCTCGCGGTCGGCAGCGTCGTCCACAGGCGCGGCAGTCGTTGTCGGCGCAGTCGAAGCAGTCTTTGTGTCGGTGGTCTTCTCGCTCCTCTCACTCTTCTCGTTCTTGGCCGTCTCCGCCGCAGCAGCTGCCGCCTTTTTGCGGGCCTCTCTCCGCTTGGCGTTCTTGTTGGAGGTGTCGGTCGATTCGGTAGACGCGGGAGCTGCCGGAACTGCCGGAGCTGCTCCGTGGACGCCTCTGGACGATGGCGATGGCGTCGTCGTCATCACAGGCGCCGCCGCCGGCTGTGCCGATGTCTCTGCACCCGGCACGCCATTCTTGTAGCGATTCCGGAAATTCTCGGCCATCCGCGCTTTGTACAGCGCCACATCCTCCGGCGGCTGGTACCCCGGCCGGATCTTGATCGCCCGCCGCGTGCTGCCGTCTGCCCGTGTCGACTCGGGAATGTGGCGGACGCCGGCTGCATCCGTGATGATGCCGGCATTCGTCGGCTGTGATGACATGTTGCTGTCCAGGGGAGATATTCCAAGAAAGAAATCCAAAAGAGAATTGTCCAAAAGAAAAGAAATGTGTCGTCGGGAGTGTTGTCGAAGGATGTTGATTTTTTAATTATTTCCTTTTTCTTCAGATTTTTGTGTCTTTTTTTTGTTTTTTTGTTAGAGACAAGTACAACCCAGATGGAGACTGCCTTTTTTGTCCAGGCATGTGCCCAGCTCCCACGAATTGCCCACCAACCCACGAGAAAATAAGTGGGTCCGCTCAGGCCTGCCCACACTCTCAAGACGCACTAAGGTCGACCAGCTCCAGCCAATCATACGCCGCCAGAAACTGGTTAGGCGGATGATTAGGTAAGGTCTGCGAAAAACAGTGCAGCCTCCATTTTGGCGAGAGTTCCCGAAAATCGTCAAACCACTCCCCAGAGTTGAAATTCAAAAACCCGCACGCCCGCAAACCACCGTTCTCGCCAACGACGCCCTCACGCACCACTTCCCACCCCTCCACTCTCTTTATCTCGACCGTCGCAAGACACCGATCTCTGTCACAATGGTACGCACCGCTTTTTCTCTCCGCCAGCGGCCCAATTGGCGTCTCTGGAAACCCATCAATTGCCGGGATGTCTGGACACCTCCGCGCGACTCGGCTCTCGAACCCACGCCGAGGGCGTCCTGACGTCGCCAATTGGGCTTCCCTGCCGCCAATTTCTGTCATGGACAACTGCTAACACTCGTTCTCCCTCTCCAGGCCGCCTACGGTTCCATCTACAAGCAAGTCTCCCTCGACGAAGACGTCCTATGGATCCCATAAACATCTCTGTCCCGATCAACACAGTCTAACACCTCGCAGCACTCTGTTCCGCAAGAACTACGCCATGCTTACTGTCGTCTTCACCGCGGCATTCGGCTTCCAGATGTGAGAAGACATTTCCTCGGCCAAGTCAATGACGAAAAAGAAACAAGAACGACGGACAACTAACATGCATAGGGGCTACGACACTGCCATGAACAAGCTCTGGGACAACATCAACCGCGGCGTAAGACTTCTGGTCCCTATAGGCTATACTCCATGAACGACCACACTTGCTAACGTGTACAGCGCCAATGGAAGGACATCCGGTCCAAGTACCTCGAGGGCGGCGATGAGGACGACGAGTAGATGTTGACGGACGGATGACGACGAACAAACCATAATACGGCAAAAATACACTCGGGAAACGGACGGATGGCGGAAGCGAAAGACGCAAGACGCAAGACGCAAGACGGAGACATGGATAGACAGCATCGGAGCGACTGTCTTTGATTTCAGGACTTTTCTCTGGTGACAACCACTCGCCGTGTGGTGCGGCGGGATGGGTCCCCTTTTTTGTACAAAAACCACAACCTCCCTGGATAGGGCAATCTCGAAATAGACATTTCATCAACCAAGTTGCGAAAAACAGTGAAGTTGAACGAGGATCGTATGTCAAAGTACAGAGTATGTTGTAATACTTGGTATTCTCTCAACATCGTCACGTGACTACGTGTCACAAGCTTGCCTCCCCCGAGCCTTCTACTCGCCGCTTCAACCGATGACGAGATTGCGAATGCCGTCTGGGCCGTCCGAATGCCCAAGTGCCGGGTACAGCATTGCGTGATTTAGATAAGAGTAAAAACGAGAAGAAATGCCGTAGGGAGCGGAACAGGAGATGGCGACGTGCTTGCGTTTGCGCAAAGTCCGAGAGATAGAGGGAAGAAGAGACGAACGAAATAAGTAGTAAAAAAATAGTAAAATATGAAGCTTCCTGTTCCGCTGTTCCGCTGGAGTATTTCGTATTCGGTGCATACATATCCGCTCTTGCCGTTGACATGTCGAGCTGAATAATATACGTATGAGTCTGCAGTGTATTGGGACAATACGAGTAATAGTCCTCGTCATACCTCTTTCCATCACAAACCAACTTGACACTGGCGCCTGCCTTTCCTGAAACCCCGCCGACTGCACCCTAAAGTACCTTTTCAGACGGAGAAGTAGAGGCCTGTATCGTGCCTTCCCGCCTCCAAAAGTGGCCCAACATTGCCCCAAATCGCTCCTTCCTAGGGTCTTCTAGGGGCAACCTTCTCGACCCGACCTCAGCCAGCCCCCACCTCAGCTTCAGGTAGCGGCAACAAAAAGACAGTAGCGACCGACTACGGCCAGGCCACAATAATACGCTACACAGGAAGGTGGCAGGACGGTGACGAAAAGACAATCATCACACAACTTATGTAACTTGCACGTTGGGCCAAACCCTACCTTCCGTCACCTTGTGCTCTTTTGCACTTTTGCCCCAACGCCTCCGTCCCAACTAAAGGAGCTTCTCCTGACACAAAAGAGCCTCCCTTTTCTTTTCCTTTTCTGTTTTTATTCTCCTTTCTCTCTTTTCATCTTCCATAGCTGTTGGAGTTGATTCTTTTTGCTTGCTTTGTCGGGATTCTGTTTCAGTTCGACCCCATCTCCACCCCCAAATCGACTTCGACTTTGACCCAACACACGATCTCGACACCGGCTAGAATAGCTTCACTTTTTGACGAGCCAACATCTGACGACACACGACACACAACTACACACATACCGTCGTCTCCTTCCCATGGCAAGCCGTCGAGAGGCTTGAGGAATGACGCCGACTCGTTCCGACATACCACTCTTTCTATCCTCTATCACCCCTCCATCGACATTTCTTGACCTTCTTCGACCTTCCTCTCAACCTTACCTCCCCCACTCCCCATCATGGCCATGTCCACCCAGGAACGGCAGCTCTGCCAGTTCCTCCAGAGCCTCAACACCCAGTACAACAACCGCTACACCGAAAATGTCGCCGACCAGCTGCTCGGCAGCCTGTTTTGGTGCATGGCCAACGGCAAGGAAGAGTACATGAACCTGTTCTTCCCGACCGTCGGCGGGCCATTGCGAGGCGGCACCCTCAAGCTTAGCGAGGCCCAGGGGGCCGTGAACGGCGCCGAGTACACCGAGGCCGCCCGCGGCCACGCCTGCGGACACATTTTCCGGCAGGGCGAGGCGACGTATTCGTGCAAGACGTGCGGCACCGACGACACGTGCTGTCTCTGCAGCCGCTGCTTCGAGGCCACCGACCACCGCGGACACATGGTGCGCATCAGCGTGTCGCCAGGGAACAGCGGGTGCTGCGACTGCGGCGACCCAGAAGCCTGGAAGACGCCAATGTTCTGCACCATCCACTCTGCCTGGGAAGACGGGACGGGCCACGCACACGCAAACGCACACGACCAACAGGGCCAGGGCCAGGGCCAGGGCCAGTCTAGCACCGGCAAGGACAAGGGGAAGGCTGCGGGGACGCCGGCAGATCTCGAGGCGAGCATCCGCATGACCATCGGCCGCGCCCTCGACTTTATGTGCGACGTGATTTCGTGCTCGCCCGAGCAGCTGCGCCAGACGAAAACCCTCGAGTCCATCCAGCAGGACGAGCGCATGTCGCGGCTGTCGGCCGCCTACAGCGACGACGATTCCGGCGAGCCCAGCGACAGCTCGCCTGCCGACGAGTTTGCCGTCCTCTTGTGGAACGACGAGAAGCACACCGTCACCGACGTCATGCACCAGGTCGCCCGTGCCTGCCAGACCACCCTGCCGAACGGCCTGGCCCGCGCCTACGAGACCGACGAAATCGGCCGCAGCCTGCTGATGCACTCCAAGAGCATCGAGGAGCTCTTAAATGCGGCCCGCATTCTCGAGGACATCAAGGTCACCGTCACCATCCGCTCGTCCCGCGACACGTTCCGCGAGCAAATGTGCGGCACCATCATCGAGTGGCTGGGCGACATTTCCGGCTGCAGCGTCGGCAACGACCACAGCATTCTGCGCCGCGTCGTCTGCGAGGAGCTGCTGCGGCCCTGGCGCAAGGGCAGCCCGGCCACCCACGCCATTGTGGGCGCCAACGGCATCGACGACGAAGAGCTTCTCACACAAGACCCAGAGTCCAACCCCGTGCTGGCCCACGAGATTGGTCTGCTGAGAATGCGCCGTGCCGCCGCAGCAGCCGCCCAGGCCCAGGCCGCCCTCGCTGCCGGCAACATGGACGGCATGATGGACGACGACGACGACGACTTTGACGACGATGACGACGTGGACGGCTTTATCGAGGCCTTGGATGATGAAGACGATGAGGACGAGGACGACGACTACGACGAGGCCGAACTGATCGAGGCTGCCGGTGCCGACAACGAAGCACAGCGGGCCGTCCTGGGCGCTGCCATCATGCAGATGCTCAGCGGCGAAATAGGCGTCGACAACGACGACATGATGATGCTCGATGTGCAGGACGGGCAAGCTGCGGGAGCAGGAGCTGGTGAAGGCGCTGCACAGGCTGCCGACGGCGCACAAGCCGGCGAAGGCGCCGCCAACAACGATGCGGCCAATGAAAATGAAATGGTGGTTGAGGGCGAGGCCCAACCCGAAGGCGAGGCCGCAGTCGGTGGCTTTGCCGTCCCTCTGCCGCCGCCACCACCTCCAGTGCCTCCCCACGCCACAGCGCCGTCTTCACAGCCCCGGACGACATCGTCGCGCTCGCGCAGAGGATCGGCCCCTCTCAACGCAGACGGCTCGACCTCTGCGTCAAGAAGCGGCGGCACAGCGGCGACATCCACGTCCCGCCGCAACCCCCGCGACCGCGATGTGACGCCCTCGGACTCCGACACCGCCGAGCCGCTGATTGCCCCGACGTTTGCCAAGTCCGGCCTCGACATCCCCAAGACGCCCGGCAACAATGTCCTGTCCGACCGCGCCGAGCCGCCCAACCCCGGCAAGTACTGGCTCGGCGTCCCGCCCGACTACATGGAAGTCGAGGGCGTCCCGCCGGCCGAGGACCTGTTCCAGCGCGTGCGTCTCGACTGGCTGATCCTGTTCGACCTGCGCATGTGGAAGAAGGTGCGCAACGACCTGCGCTCGCTCTACATCTCGACCGTCGTCACCATCCCCGAGTTCAAGCGCGTTCTGGGCCTGCGCTTTGCCGGCCTCTACACGACCCTGGCGCAGCTGTACCTCATTGGCGACCGCGAGCCCGACCATTCCATCATCAACATCTCGCTGCAGATGCTCACCACGCCCTCCATCACGACCGAGATTGTCGAGCGCGGCAACTTTTTGACGAGCCTCATGGCCATTCTGTACACCTTTTTGACGACGCGCCAGGTCGGCCACCCCTGGGACGTGTCGTCGAACGCCGTGCTGGCCTTTGACTCGGGTTCGGTGACGAATCGACGCATGTATCACTTCTTTGTCGACCTCAAGTACCTGTTCAGCTCGCCGCACGTGCAAAAGTGCCTGCGCACCGAGGACCGCTACATGATGCAGTTCCTCGACCTCGTCAAGCTGCACCAGGGTATCTGCCCCAACACGCGCGCCGTCGGCGAGCACGTCGAGTACGAGACCGGCACCTGGATCAGCGCCTCGCTGATCACGCGCGAGATCAACCGCCTGTGCCGCCAGTTCTCCGACGCCTACCGCAACCTGCCCGCCGACGACCTCGACGGCCTCGGCAACCTGGCCAAGGCCATCCGCTACACGGCCAAGACGGTCATTCTCAACTCGATCGGCTCAGAGCGCCAGCGGTTCACGCAGGCGGAGATCCGCGACGAGGTGCACTTCCGCGTGTTGAGCGACTTTGAGTTTGACACCGAGCCCGCCTACTACGACGTCGTGCGCTTTGTCGTCGAGGAGCAGCCCATCAGCTTCCACCACGCGCTGCACTACACGCTGTCGTGGCTGATCGAGTGCGGCAAGTCGCTGTCCCTGGACAACCTGCGCAACTACCTGAGCTTCACGACGCACGAGCTCAAGGCGCACCCGCGGTCCATGGGCCGCAAGCTCATGCCGCGGCGCGCCAACATGACGCCCGAGGACTACCTGATGGCCGCGTTCGACTACCCGCTGCGCGTCTGTGCCTGGCTCGCGCAGATGAAGGCCGGCATGTGGGTGCGCAACGGCATCAGCCTGCGCCATCAGGCCGGCACCTACCGCGGCGTCAGCCAGCGCGACGTCGCGCACCACCGCGACATCTTTCTGCTGCAGACCGCGCTCGTCGTCTGCAACCCGAGCCGCGTGCTTGTCTCGATGCTTGACCGGTTCGGCATGGAGCGCTGGGTCAAGGGCATCTTTGAGCAAAAGGCCGAGGCGCAGGACGACTCGCAGCACCTGGACGTGGTCGAGGACATGATCCACCTGCTGATTGTGCTCGTGAGCGACCGCACGTGCTTGGTGGAGGCGGCCGACGACAACGCCACGCAGCTGCTGGCGCTGCGCCGCGACATCATCCACGTGCTGTGTTTCAAGCCGCTGTCGTACACGGACATTTGCAACAAGCTGCCCGACCGGTTCCAGGAGCAGGAGAACTTCCAGGACGTGCTCGAGGAGATGGCCACGTTCAAGTCGCCCGACGGCAACACCGACGTCGGCACGTTTGAGCTCGATCCCAAGTACATTGAAGAGGTCGACCCGTACAGCGCGCACTACAACAAGAACCAGCGCGAGGAGTCCGAGACGGCGTACCGTAAGTGGATGGCCAAGAAGACGGGGCAGGCGGCCGAGTCGATTGTGTACGAGCCGAAGCTGCAGCCGATCACGTCGGGCGCGTTTGTCGGGCTGTCCGCCTTTACGAGCACGGGCGTCTTTGCCCAGCTGATCTACTACTCGCTGCTGTACCCGCTGGTCTCGCAGAAGCTGACGCCGACGGTGCCCTCGACGCGCATCGAGACGTTTTTGCAGGTGGTGCTGCACCTCGTGCTGATTGCCATTGCCGAAGACAAGACGCACGGGCCGGGTGCGGAGGGTGTGCACAATCAGAATGATGACCCCAACGCGGCCTCGTTTATCCGCTTCGCGCTCAACCAGCAGGCGCGCAGCAACTTTATGCCCGAGGCGCCCGAGGCCAAGACGATCGTGGCGCTGCTGGACATGATGTCGACCAAGGACGAGTTCAAGGCGTGCCACCCCAAGATCACCCTGATTCTCAAACGCATGCGGCAGAAGCGGCCCGCGGACTTTGCGTCGGCGTATGCGCGCCTGGGCGTGTCGGTCGACCGCATCAGCACGGCGTCGCCCGCGTACGACAGCAGCAACGCGCACGAGGAGCGCGAGCGCAAGAAGCGCGCGGCGCTGGACCGGCAGCGGCGCGTGATGGAGCAGTTCCAGGAGCAGCAGAAGAGCTTCTTGGCCAACCAGGGCGACATTGACTGGGGCGTCGTGGACGACGAGGGCGACGAAGACGAGGACATGGACGCGTCGGCGTCGGCGTCGGCACAGAGCGGAGAGAGCGAAAAGAAGCTGTGGAAGTACCCGAGCGGCACGTGCATTCTGTGCCAGGAAGAGACCGACGACCGGCGCCTGCACGGCACGTTTGCGTTCTTTACCGAGTCGCTGATTCTGCGGCAGACCGACCTGCAGGACCCCGACTTTGTGCGCGAGGCGGCGTCGACGCCGAAAAACCTGGACCGGTCGGCCGAGAGCATCCGGCCCTTTGGCGTGGCGCACGAGAACCGCCAAAAGGTCGTCAAGATCGGCACGGACGGCGAGCCGTTCGAGTCGGAGCGGCAGGTGATCGGCAAGGGCTTCCCGTCGAAAAACTGCCAGCCGGGTGTCTTGTCGGTGGGCTGCGGCCACATTATGCACCACCACTGCTTCGAGGCGTACTTTGAGGCGACGCTGCGCAGACACAACCAGCAGATTGCGCGGCACCACCCCGAAGACACGGACCGGCTCGAGTTTGTGTGTCCGCTGTGCAAGGCGCTGGGCAACGCGTTCCTGCCCATCGTCTGGAAGGGCAAGGAAGAGTCGTACCCGGGCGCGCTGGTCCCGACGACGGCCTTTGCGTCGTTCCTGGACGGCCAGATGGCGGGCCAGGGCTACTACGTGCTGAGCGCGCCGCGGCCGCCCGACGACGTGCAGATCTCGCAGCGGCAGTACGTTGGCGCGTCGATGCTGAGCAGTGTTTCGGACAAGGCGTCGCAGCTGGTCTACGAGGCCTGGGAGCGGCTCCCGCAGAGCCCGCACTACCTGCAGGGCCCCGCGTCAGGGTCCGGCCCGGGTGGTCCACTCGGTGCCGCCGGCTGGCCGCCGATTCCGGCCGCCATGGCCGGTGCGGCTGCGGCCGCTGCTGCGGCCATTGGTGTTGGAGGAGGTGGAGGAGGTGCTGGAGGAGCAGCCGGAGCTGGTGGCGGCCCAGCGTCGGCCGGTGCGGGCTCTGTGACGGGCGGCGGCGCACGCAATCAGCCCGAACTCGCCAACGTGGTGCGCGACCTCGTGTCGGCGTACCGGCGCCTGAAGCGCACGCTGCGGACCAACGACCTGCCGATGCTGCAGGTCGCGGACAACGGGCGCGGGCGCAACGAGCTCTATGGGACGGACACGCTCGCGCAGGCCGTCGGCTACTCGATCTCGGCGGCGGAAATCCAGCAGCGCGGCACGGACGCCGAGTACGGCATGACGCTGCTGTCCAAGATTCCGGAGCAGACCCTCACCCATTTGCGGATCCTGAGCGAGACGGTGACGTCGTACATTGCCATTGGCGCGCAGCGACACGGCGGCGACAACCGCGTGGAGCGCGAGTACCGGCGCGACGCGGAGCGGCAGCACATCCAGCTGTTTGTGGCCATGTACTTTGGCCAGGAGACGGAGTCGACGGCACAGCCGACGACCAAGCACGACCCGCTCCTCGGCATGGACCCGTTCATCTTCCTGGCCGAGAGCGTGTTCGGCATGGCGCCGGCCCTGAAGATGGAGGTCGCGCACGTGGTGCGGCTGTGCTACCTGGCCGAGCTAGTCAAGGTTGTGTACCACATGGGCCGCAACATTCCCGTGTCGGCGTGGCTCAACGAGCTGATGAACAGCAAAGACAATGGCGATAACGGAGGCGACCCCGCGCTCGCCAACTTTGCGCAGTTCTGCCTCAAGATTGCGCACATGGACCTGGAGTCGCGCACAAACAGCAGCAGCAACAGCGGCCGGCGGCCGGCCGGCGTGATCGATGCGTCGCTGCTGGCCACGGACGCACTGGGTGCCAACCGCGGCTTTGAGCAGGACGGCGTCAACACGCTCGCGGGCTACTACAACTTTGTCAAAAAGTACGCCCTGGTCTTTTTGAGAAAAACCGTCGTCCTCATGTACGCGCACGCCGGCGTCGACTTTAACACGCACGTGTCGCCCGCCCCGGAGCTGTCGGAGCTCGAGCGGCTGTCCGAAGTTTTGAGGGTGCCCTCGTTTGACGACATGTGCACGGCCCTGACCGTCCACGCGCCGGCGGCCGGCTGGCCCGCCTCGACGGAGCAGCTCGTCAACGGCTGGGTGCACCACTACTACACGCACACCCGGGCCAAGTACAAGGGCGCCGCAGCGACCGTCGCGGGCGCAAGCACGTCGTCGACGCCCGCCGACGGCAGCACCTACATGGTGGGGCCTGAAGACGAGGCGGCAGGCGGCAGCGGAAGCGGGAACAGTGCCGGCAGTGCCGGCAAGGCTGTGAGCACGACAGACGGCGCCACCGCCCTCGCTCCGCCGCCGTCGGCCCTGCTGAGCCACCCCGGCATCTACGAGCTCGTCGGCCTCCCGCAGCACTTTGAGCAGCTGCTCGACGAGTGCACGCGCGCGCGCTGCCCGACGACCGGCAAGGACGTGTCGGACCCCATGATCTGCCTGCTGTGCGGCGAGGTGTTTTGCGGGCAGGCGATCTGCTGCCTCAAGGAAGAGCGCATCGGGCGCACCAACGCGCGGCGGCGCATCGGCGGCGCGCAGCAGCACATGCGCCGCTGCCAGCGCAACATGGGCCTGTTCCTCAACATCCGCAAGTGCTGCATCTACTACCTGCACCGCATGTCCGGGTCGTACGGCTACGCGCCCTACATTGACAAGTACGGCGAGGTCGACCTGGGCTTCCGCCACGGCCGCCCGCTGCAGCTCAACCAGCGCCGCTACGACGCCATGCTGCGCGCCGTCTGGCTGAGCCACGGCGTGCCGAGCTTCATCAGCCGCAAGCTGGAGATGGACATTAACAACGGCGGCTGGGAGACAATATAGGTGGCTTGTAGGGGCTAGGGCGGGTGGAAAATGGCGGTGATGATTGGTATTGTTGTCTTTTGTTTTTTTTTTTGTTCTTTTTATTTTTTGTTCCTATTTGTTTTATCTGCTTCCACAACTTTATTCTTTACAGACGGCCAGTATATCGGAGCAGTAGTCCGGCGCTTATAGACATTCTGCCTTTAGTTATACTTATTCACGTCACTCTTGATACTGTCACTTGTTCTCCATTTCTCAAAATGACAAACTAAACTGTTCTTTATTAATCCCTTTCAATAGATTCCCTATTTTAATTCCTGTTTTATTACCTATTTTGTACCAGTGCAACGCCATATTCAAGCATCGTAATGTCCTAATATTCGTAAACTAACGCCTTGCAAAGATGCCAGTTTTGACTGTGCCAGCCCCATTTACCGGTCCAGCGTCTTCCTACTCCCTCTCGTCGACCTTTTCTGGCTCTTCAACCCCGTCCCCCTCCTCCGTATGCCTGTAGACGTTGATCCATCCGTCCTGGCCGCAGCTGACCATGGTCGCGCCACAGACGTCGACCCAGAACACAACGCCGTCGCCGTGTGCGCCCTTCAGGCGCTGGACAATCTCCTTGGAGCCGACATCCCACAACACCACGTCGCCGTCCTCGCTGGCCGCAGCCACAAACGGCTTGTGCTTCTTCTTTGTGTTCTTTGTGGGGTCTCTAGGGTCCCGGTCCGCCAAGCGGCCAAAGCAGCCGCCGATCGAGAACCGCTTGTTGAGGTGGCCCTGGTACGTCTTCTTGACAATGCTCGGCTGCGCGACATAGTCCCACAGGCGGATGCACGAGTCGAGGTTGAACGCAAGCACAAAGCGGCCGTTGGGCGAGAAGCAGACGTTGGTGACGGCCGGGTTGTCCTCGTTGAGCAGCAGGAGCGTGCGCAGGCACTGGCCCGTGCCCGTGTCCCAGATGCGGATCAGGCCGTCCGTCGAGCAGCTCACGACGAGCGTGCCGTCGCAGCAAAAGTCGATGCCGCTGACGGGGTCGCTGTGCGCCGGCAGACTGCGCATGAGCCGGCCCGCGCGCACGTCCCACAGGAACACGGCCTCGTCGTAGCTGCCGCTGGCCAGGATGTTGCCCTTGGGCGAGAAGGCGAGGCAGTACACGTAGTTGTGGTGCCCCAGCAGCGGGAGGCGCGTGCCGCGCGCGCCGCCGCTGCTCGCCGTGCCGTTGCCGTTGGTGCCGTTGATGCCCTCGCGCAGCTGGCGGCGCGCAAACCGCACGGCCATGGCGGCCGCCGAGGGGACCGCCACTCTGCCGTCATCCTCATCCGCATTGCCCTCAATTCCCTCGGCAGCGCCCCCGTCGTGGACAGAGACCGCCTCCCCCACGGCGTGCGCCGGCTCGGCCGTCACGCGGTCCCACAGCCGGATCGCCTTGTCGTCGGCGCCCGTGGCCAGCGTGTTCGAGTCGGGGCTCCACGCCAGGCACGACAGGCCCGCCACGTGGCCCACCAGCGTCGTCATGTGCGCGCCCGTCGCCGCGTCCCAGATGCGCGCCGTCCCGTCCGCCGACGCCGACGCGATCCAGCGCCCGTCCGGCGAGATGCGCACCTGCGCAATGGGGCCGTCGTGGCCGCGCATCGCCAGCACGCGGCGGTAGTGCGGGCGCGGCGTTGCGGAGCGCCGTCGTCGTCTGCGGCGTTTCTTTGTGTCTGTGTCGGGTTGGGTGTGGGCGTGCGTTTGGCTTTGGTCGCCATTGGTGAGCGGCGATCTGGATCTGGACCGCGAGCGCGAGTGCGACCGCGAGCTAAAGTGCGAGCTGGTGGAGCGGTTCCTTGTCCGAGACCGAGAGTGGGATCGCGAGCGAGAAGGAGAACGAGAACGAGATAAAGATCGAGACAAAGATCGAGAGTGTCGGCGTGCTCGAGAGTGGGCGTGTCGTGGAGAGGATGTGTGCGAGTGAGCACGAGAGCTCAGTTCCGAGTCAGAGTCGGGGTCGGGGTGTTGCCGCGATCTTGATCTTGATCGTGATCTTGATCGTGATCGTGACCTCCTCGGCGATCGAAACGATGCTGGCGATGGCGACAAGCTGTCGCGTTTTCTGTGCGCTCGCCTCGACGACGTGACATCGCCGTCACTTTCGTCATCGGCTGCCGCCAGCAGTGCATCCTTGCGGCGTATCGACAGCTTGTCCGCCTGTGTCTTCTGTGCCCTTGATTGTGAATGTGATTTCGTCTCGCCCTCTCTCACTTTGCGCCGCTTCGCCGCTGGATGGTCGGCCGTCGCAACCGCCACCGGGGCCATGTCGTCGTGTAGGATGTAACGCCCTTGAACGTTTTGTCGCGTCGTAGGTCGATGTGATGGCCGTCCACGAGCTGGTGTCGTCAAGAAGAACGCGTGAAGGGCGCGTTTGCGTTTGCGTTTGACCCTTTGCTTGACGTCGTTTGGCGTTGGCGGTGTCTCTCACTGTAATGAGGTAAAGAGGCAAGAGCAGCCCAAATTTTAGTGGGGTCGCAGCCGTGTCGAGCGTGTGTACCCTTCATGTGAAGGCACGTGATCATATGAGCTGACAGCAACATCGTTGATGATGTCTGAGGCGGAAAATTATTATATTGCATTGTACTTGCTTAATTCGTGCATTGTCAACATCGTTTTACTTCCAATCTCCTTAAAACTATGTTAAAATACCAATCGAGCGCGGTTTTGCATTGTTTCGTGAACGCAGGTGAGTAGTACGTCTATATATCCAAACACTATCTGGCTAAGGTGGCGGTCGTCTAACGGCACAGTTTGTTCCCCAACCAAGCGCCTTGGACCACTCGGCCACTTTGCCTTGGCACAGTGGCCATGACTTGTTGTCAATGGCATCTCACAGCGAAGGGTAATGATATTGAGTTTCCAGAAGATTTCAAGTAGGCTTTTTCTTTTCAAATATTATCATTTTATTTTCGTCGATTTTATTGATTTTATTGCAATCTTTTTCGAAAAATCAAATTTATTAAAAACGTACGAAAAATAACATCGAAATACAAAACTTTTCCAAAATGAAGATCACCAAACAGTACGGACATTTCAACACTGCAAAGACCATGCTCTTTTGATCATATGATACACAGCTATTGAAATCGAGACTAAGATTCAGATATCCTTGGAATATCCCTGAAATGACGATAGATGAGCGACCAGCACCTGAAACGACTCCGAGAGGAAGGCTGGTTTGGAGTGTGATTTGTCTAGGATGTCCACACGGACAAGGAGGAGATGAGAGCGAAGTCGAAAAGAAAAACAGAACACAACACACACAAAAGAGGGTGTGAATCGGTACCGCCGGGAGGCGATGGAGCACGAAAAATACGCCGTGCGTCGTAGAGGAAGGAATGATGTGCAAATCCAACGTCTGAGGGCTCTCGGGCTTTTTGGTGTGTGCTCGCTTCTAAGTTCTCGATGTCTGCGCACGGCCGCCAGAAGAGGAGAAGAGGAGAGAGGGGGCGGGGAAGATGACAACAAGCATCACGGAAGGAAGAAGGAAGTTGAATAATCGCCGTACATTGCCTGTCATCGCCTGCATCGGCTACAGTAGACTGTTTGAGCAGGCCGTTAGTATTAATTTGTTTTCGAACAATTAACAATTAACAATCAAACTCTTTATTTGTAGAGATGAAGATATGCAGTGACTGGCGTGCGTCACGGTCTCGACTTGGACTTGAATGAAGCATCACAAGATCGGCCATCGAGGCGTTCTCAGTCGTCGGGGTGTAATTTGTGGTCGCGTAAACCCTTCTTCTTCTTCTTGTCCTTCTTTTTTCTTTTTTTTTTATATTTTTTTTATTTCCTTCCTCCCCTGCCCAACCTGGATTCTGGCTCTGGCTATGGGCGGCACAAACGTCATGGCGTGCATCCAAGCCGCGGCCGCATGATGGTCGAGAAAGAGGAAGAAGAGAAGAAGGAGAAAGGAAGAACAATGGACTTATGAACGTTTGTCGGCCGCTCACCAACGTCGAGAACTCAAGAACCATTCATCCCCAAATCTGGTCATTGGCTGGCTAATTGTGTTTCTTGTCCTGTTCATCGTCTTGACCTGCCGTTTCCTCCCAGGTTTTATAGTGATCACGAGAGCGAGCGTCACCCTTACCTTCATTACTGTCCTCGGATTTTTGGGAGGGTTCAAGAAACAGAGTTCCATTCGTATCATCGACACCACCTGTGCTCGGAAGAGAGTGAGTTGGATCTCCTGGAAGGATCTTTGGAGGGCTTTTTCACGACGACAAGGCGGCAGCAAAACAACAACACGAGACGATGATCTACAAGGACGTTGTACATGTATGTTGAGCGTGACTGCAACTGGCCCACGTGTCGGCGTGCCATTTTCTTCATCGATGCTGGCGAGGGGGATTGCAAGATGGAGATGATGGACACCGGCATCTTTCTTGCAGGCATTGTCAGATGAGGAGCAATGCTGTAAAGCAACGACCAGTGCACACTTGCACACTTATGTGCTTGAGCAGACGCATAGAGTGTGATGAATGTGGTCAACTGCATGCATCACCAAAGCCAAAATGGTCGAGCGTATGCAGTAGCGGACCAAACAAGTAAACGGGTAGTCAAGGCAGTTTCACGATAATATCGGAAATGAAAGCAATATGTGACTGTCCTGCATGCAGAGCGACGAGCACATAATTATTCCGGGCATCTGCGATATCCCAGTCTTGCATGGCCGTTAGCTTTTGTCTCTGTCCTGCATCAAGCAATCGAGGCATCGAGCGTTTTACTTTGTGAGCGTCGACGAGCCAATCGCGTTTGCTCAAAGGTGCTGCCAAGTTCGTCCATCTCTCGTCCGTTTTCCATTGACAATCCTCCCTTTTCCTTCTTTCCATGCACGCACATGCACTAAACATGGACTAAGCGGGAGTCGACTTGACCACACGACAGAGGAGCTAATGTAGGTCTTACAAAAACAGCCACTTACACGCCAACGCCAATGCCCGCCCGGCATCCGGACGTGATCGACACGCCGATACGGATGCTCCCTACCTGCGATGGGGACTAGGCAAAAAAAAAAAAAGAAAAAAAAGCAGCTACTTGTTAAACGGACTCTTGTGTCGTGCCGACTGACAGCAATTTTCACACATTCTCATCTGTTCTTTGCATTTCCGTTTCTTCACTCACTCATCACCCTGTGAGGCCTGTCCTTGTTGAGCCCTGGTCCTTACCAACTATGTTTTGATCCTTTGCCAATGCTTGCCTTGCATCGTCTGCCGTGTCTACTTCTCAAGCTGGCTCTCTTCAGATCCCCTCCGCTGCCTGTCCCTGCAATGCTTATTATTCCCGTTGCATCTTAGCAATGCACTCTGATCTTGTCCGAGTGCCCTTGTCGACAAACGACGGGTTTGTCTACGAGAGAGGATAAGCAATTGCCCGGAGGGGGGAGTGGTATTTTGTCTCCCATCTGCACTCCCACTTACACTTTGGTCCGGGACTTGTTATCAATATGAAGCACAATCACACCAAAGCACTTTACTTTATCCCACGTCGCACTCTCCCACGATCGCATTCTCACCTCTGTGAATCGGTATTATGCCGGACTGTTTCCAAACTAGGCACCCAGTGTTCTCAACGTGACCAACCCTACCAATGGCCATTATGTTGAGACGAAGACCGGTAAAGAGGCTGGACTCTGTGCGCTTGTGTGACCGGGTGTGGCTCGCGTTTCCTCGAACCGGATCGACTGTGAGCGTGGTCCACTGGCCGTCACTGCCATTGTCACTGTCTCTCTCTCAACAGTCTCTTTTTAACTCGAGGTGTGGGTTCGGTTGTGACAGCGCGAATAGCCTATTCAGTCAACCAGAAACGACGACAGAGGGGGAGCAAGATGAACCATAAACTTGACAATGGAGAAAACCAAGAATGTACATGTACTCCGTACACAACGGTTTGTGGAGATACCCGTCTTCAGGCTCGAGGCGCCACCCAAACCGAGCCGGCCAGCCTCTTCATTACCAGACTTTAGGACGGTAATGTTGTGTAGCCTCCCACGAGTCCCACTGCCATTTGGGTCCAAGCTTTTGTGGTTTTGTGGCTTTCCTTTTTGGGCCTCTTGTTTGGGGCCTTGCTGGTCAGGGCGTTGATGCGTTGATGGTCGACGGGCGATGGGGCACCTGGACAGAACCGCATAAACCAAAAGTCTGGCACAGTGGGCTTGGGAGCAAAAAAGGAGGGGAAGACCGAAGACACAAAGGAGAAGAGAAAAAGACTGGGGTATTTTAAAGTTAAAACCAAAAGACTGCAGACCAGAGGCGAAGACGGAGGATGACAGGTAAAAAAACGAGGGGCAGGTCAGGCCACAGAAAAGGGCTGCGACACCGACGGGTGATGCTTGTTGACATGGAGAGGATCATGGAGAGGATTGTCCGGCAGAATGTGTCGAACGTGTTCACCCCACATCCGACCCAAGAACATCGTGACAAGAAGGGGCAAGGCCTCGTCAGAGACGGCTGGATGCCGAGCCGTTCGTGAAGACCAGAGAAAACAGAGAAAGTGTGAAAGAAAAAGACAACGAAAAAGACGAAAAAGACGAAAAAGACGAAAAAGATGCATATACAGGTTGTTGACGGCAGACAACGACGACAGTGCAGACAGCGTAGGATACGACCGCGGTTCAATGCCTGTGGATATGGATATGGCCGTTGATGTTGCTGACCGCCTGCTCAATATGGACGTCGTTCACACCCAAATGTCTTATGTTTGGTACGAGAGGCCTGTGTTCATGTTGGCCCACGTTGACTGTTGGCTCGTGCCTCTTTTTGCTTCACCGCCCGTGTCAAAGCCACTTTTTGATACTGATAGAGACGGACGACACTTGTCGGTCGTCCTTTCGTACGAGTACGGAGTACAGAGCGGAGTACAATGTGGCTGGCTGCAACAATGGCTCTGTCCCGTTTTGGTTATTTCGCGCGCAGCAAAATATAACGAAAATTGTGCTGCGTCTTGCATCTGGCATGCTATGCCTGCAGTGCGACTCGACTGACAGGTCGTACGGGTACAGAACACAAGCACAAAAAAAGACAGCACAATCGAGTCGACTTCTGTAGACTTTCTCTGCAATCTCCCGCGCATGCATCGGGCGGCTTTGCCGTCCCATCGCGCCCGGCCGGCGTGTATGAAAACAAACTTGTCTCCAGTCGTGACGAAAGAAAAGAAGAAAGAAGGAAAGAAGGGGACACTGTGTGCGTCTGTGTGTACATGTACATGTGCCCTTCTTTTGATGCTTCTGGCTTCTAGAACTGCAACAGGACACAAGCTTGGAAGAAAAGGGAATGGGCAGATGGCGGGAGGCGCAACCAAGACGGAAGACCAAAGAAGCCCGGAGGCCGGACGGACGTTTCTTTTTTTTTTTTCCTCCCTTTTTTCTCCCTTTTTTCTGAGACATGCGACGTAGAGAAGAAGGAAGAAGACGAGAGGAAGAAGAAAGAAAAGAAGGAAATAAGAGGGGAAAGGCGGCAAAACTGCAACGTCAAGAACAGCGAAATAAGGAAGAAAGGAAGCGAATGGTAAAGAAATAGCAGACAACAGACAACAGTAAACAGAAGGCATATTCGCACTTACACTGCAACGGAAGAGATCCTGCAGAAGATGAAAAATGAAAAACAACCGATAGAGAAAAGGAGAGGAATAGAAAACGAGCCTGCTTGTCTCGTTAATGCTTCGTATCTCGTTGTATCTCGCCGTTGTACTCCGTACCACCATCGACATTGTCGTGATGAAAGGAGCGAGGCTCGTCAATCGTCAGGAGCTTCCTGTTCCTCTTCCTTCCCTTCCACAGATTACTCCGTAGAGCTCGAAAAGAGACACCTGCCACCTGCCACCTCCACAAAAAAGGCTCGGGCCTCTTAATACTGGAGCTTTGGGGACCACTGGGAACCACCAAAGCACGACGCAAGGGGCACACGCCCAGGCCAAGACAGCCGTTACGGCCTCTAATTGGCCCGTGACATCCTGACAGTGGCAATTGAAGGGGAGGAAAAAGGAAGGAAAAGACAACGAGCGGTGTGTTTGTGCGTCGTTTGGTCGTTTGGGTGGCAAGGCTTGTGTTCCTTTTTGCTGTCAGAGCTTTGGTGGTGTGGTCTGGGGGATGTTCGATGCAAGGGAGGAAGGAGGGAAGGAGGAGAGGACGCTGGCCGGCGGAAGCCCGGCGAGGGAGGAAACACCAGGAGGGGGGTAGGAGAGAAGAGAGAGAAAAAGGCAAGAACGACGATGTGAGGAGACGAGGAAGGAACAAGAATACTCAGATGAAATACATTGGCAGGTGCGAGCGGCTATCTCCCTCTACAAGATCTCCAATTCCCAGAATGAGACACGCGCCTCACTCTCCCACAACGGCCATGTCTATCTCTGTCTCTCCCTCGCGCGTCGGTGGCCCTCGTCGCATGCCGTCGCAGGTTGTCTAAGAAAGACAAAAAGTACGACAGTACGACATACAAAAAGAACAAAAAAGAGACACGAGGCAAAACTACCGACGGCAGCGGGTAAGGCCCGGGCTCCTCTTGACAGTCGAGACAAGTCTCCATCGCTGCCCCCATCTCCATCTCCAGGATGTTTTTCCTTTTTGCTGTGAGATGTTTGTTGCGAAATAACGATCTTCGGCCTACTCACCGGAAGACGACTCTATCCCCGAATGGTCCACCTGAAAAAGACAAAAAAGACAGAAAAGACAGGCATTCGACAAGCATTCTTTTGAGTTTGAGGACTGACACGAGAGACTCAGACCCTCCAGCATCCTTTCATCTCAAACGGTAGACGCAGAGGCGACAAACAGCCGCGTGTCTCACACTCTATTCCATCCATGCTCGATGCTTGATGCTTGACTTGATGCTTGATGCTTGATGCTAGATGTTTGACACGCTCTCCATCGCAGCTAACAGAAACGGTCTATCAGCTAATGTATGCTCTTTAGAAAACGCCCCTAAAACCCCTTAAAAACGGTGATCGTGGCCTGGAACACGGTCGCGCTTCCCTTGACAGCTGGGCTACAGTATGTCGTACTAACTTGTCTCTTGTGCAAATGCAAACCGCCACAACGCC
The DNA here is from genome assembly GCA_021396375.1 of Sporothrix mexicana. Lineage (NCBI taxonomy): Eukaryota > Fungi > Ascomycota > Sordariomycetes > Ophiostomatales > Ophiostomataceae > Sporothrix > Sporothrix mexicana. Next base: position 204,591 of record WNYC01000050.1, read on the forward strand.
TAGAAGGCGCAAACGGTCACCATTTGGCGAGCCGTTTGTTCTTTCCTTTTTTTATGGCAGTCCCAGCATGCTGGTTGGCGCTCTTGCCAGTATTAACATATATTAAGCTCCGTCCGCCTGCATCATGTAATTTATATTCTTACAGTGTGAAAGAAATAAAGAAATAACATACCTCGACGTCAACGCTCTGTCACTCGTGCTCATTTATCGCCTGCATCGCCTCCATCTGCGTATCAAACTGTCAGCGCTGGTGGCCAACGGTCTCCTTTCCGTTGCGCGCTAGCACCACCACTGCACGTCCAAACAAGCAAGAGCAATCTGGGTCAGTGTCGAGAGTGTGCAATGGAAAGAGACGAGGAGGGAAGACCCACCGCGCTAGGGCTGCCCACCCCTGGCCTGGGCCCCTGTCCCTGGCCCCAGTTTTGTTCTCTTTCCCTCTTTTCCGGACCCCTGTCCCCCTTCGTTCTCAGTTGCGCCCCTTTTCAAAAGAGCAGCGTTTTTTACTGCTGGCTTTCTTTCATCCGCATATTGACGACGAAGTCTCGTAATTTTGCGTTTTTATCGACATCTTTCCTTGTCCATGAAGGCCCCATCGTGACAATCCTGGTCGTCCCTGCCGAAGGCAGCCCTCACATGCAAATATCTCATGAAAGACTGCTCCTCAAAGCTCTGTGCAAATAGATCTGCCCTCCCTCAGCACCCGCCTGTTACCGTATTTTCACTGCTGCAACCCGCGCCTTCCCATCTCATGCAGCGTAGCATCGTCGCTCCTTCCCCCGTTCTCCTTCTCTGCCCCTATCGCCTCTGCGCGCGCGCGCTCCTTCCGGAAGTGACTTGGAATTGTGCTCTTTCTGTTTTCAGTGTTGTGTTGTTTTGGTGTTTTTGACATCGCTGGTCGTCTTCGTAGCTCTCCCTTTTCTTGCTTTTCGACGACCTCGCTTTTCTTGTCCCCGCCAGTCTGTTTGCTGGCCGTCTCCCTTGCATCTTGTATGCCGACGACATATCATATTCCACGACATCTTTGCGTGAGCATTGCTCTTCTTGTATTTACTTCGTATCAACATCTCCCACTGGTGATGTCCACTAGTCCCGCTGTCATCTCCATCTTGGCCATCGTCCACCCGCCTGATACTTTGACCCCTTTTCTTAACCTTTTTACCTTTTCCCTCTGATGCCCTCCGTTTCCCTCATACTATTCCCATTCTGTTTATCTCTCGCCCCAAAACGTGCCTTCGCGCCGGCCCCGACTCCAAACCTCCACTATTGACAACACCCTGGTCAATCTGGCCAAAAGAGCAAAGGTCCCCTGGTCCTTTTGCCGTTTGGATGCACGAAAAACGACCAAAAGACGTGCTTCGACGCGTCCAAAAAGCTGCAATTTGCGCTTTCAACGCATCCCCTCACCAATCGCCCCCCAAGATTTCCCTCGTTTGTTCTCGTCAGTCCCTCGTTTCTTTTCTCGCGCGGCGCGACACCCTGGTCGCAATCAAAATATTTCAGGAGCGTGCAGAGCACCGTAAGTAAAACACACAAAGTCCACAGTCCACAGTCCAAAGTCCATTGTCAACACTCCCCCCATTCGTCTGCCCACTCGTGGAAGTCCACTTCAGAGTCCACCGCCCAGCTCCCAGCTTGACAGTTGGATGGGACTCCGTTTAGACATTTTTGGTCTTGGTGGCTCTGGCGCACTTGGGCTTTGGTCTCTTTTTCTCTTTTTCTCCCTCTTTGGGTATCCATCCACACCCCATCCCAGAAACGGGAATCCTCGTCTCTCCCCTATTTTCCTTTTCCCGCGTCCCCAGAACCAGACACATGGGGCGTGTCCTCCCTTTTCTGCCACTCTTTTTTCTCTTCTCTCTTTGCAAGTCTTCTGTGCTGGCCCTTTCTGCCACCTCAAATTTTATTTCCCATATGGTGGAACTTTTCTTCTTGTGTCATCGGTCGCTTTTCCTGTGGTATCTTTTGGGCCGTCTTGGTCTTTCTGGGAGGCCCTTTTCGTTTGTTTCTCAAAATTGGCCCGTTCTCCTCCCACACACGCCCCCCTTTTTTCTTTCTTTTTTGTTTCTCTCATCCACTTTCCACTTTCCTCTTCGTTTTCGATTTGGACCTTGGACTTTTGTCTTCCTCATCCTCGTCGTCGCCTGTTCTTTTCCCTCTCCCCAGAGCATGAATCTTACACGACTGGCTCGCCAAACAGAGGAAGAGGATTAGCACAAACCTCGAATCACACAACCACAAATCACAAATCTAATATCCCGTCCCAGGACACACCACCACACCCACGACGTTCACGAATTATCTCTTTTTACCCGCGCGACAATACAGCTTCGCCGGCTGGGTTTGATGTTCTTCTTTCCTGTTCGAATGATCTTGAGACCATAAGGATCCGCCGACCCCTTTCCCGTCTCTTTCGTATCTTTCGTCTCTTGTCGCCTTCGTCTGTTCGACTTTCAGTTCCTCGCTTTCTGCCGCCTTTTCTCGTTTCCCGCGCTCGCGATCGCCAGCTTTCCCGTTTCGTTTTTCGGTCTTCGCATACCGTTCTTCGTTCTTCTTGTCCTTCTCGAAGTTTGCAATCTTGTTTAGCCAGACCCAGCCTTGGTTCCCGACTTTCTGGATTCTTACTCTCATTCGCAAATTCTTGGATGCTCTCGTTCCTGCATTAAAGCATTGCTGCAGTGAAATTCGATTCGTCTTAATTCCCTGCTGTTATCCTCCACACACAACCGTCCGCTTGGTTTTCCCCCTATCGGCAAAAAAGGAGTGCGCCAACAACACAAACATATCCGTCAACAAATAGAACGCTTCCACAAATCAAGGACGACCCAATACCGCTCGAGGAAGGGACGCGCCGCCAACGCATCTCCTTTGCCTCTGCGGCTCCACGCGGATTGGCTCAATCGAAGTCGAAGCAGCCTTCCATTTCTGCCTGCTATTCGCCCCTCGTTCACATATTGAGCGCCCACGTATCTAAATAGCCATGGAGCCCCCCGTCGCGTCGGCAGCGCCCGCCGCGTCCGCCTCCTCCATACCCTTCGCCCTCGACACTCACGGACACCACCTCCCGTCCTCAAATCTGCCACAATCGCCAGCCTCGCCGGGCCTGCCTCGGCCCATGAGCGTCATGGTCCGCCCCTCGCCTAGAAGCAACAGCCGCATGAGCGTCGGCAGCAAAAATGGCGGCAGCCGTGCATCCGACGAAGATGGTCGCACGTCTGTCAAAGTTGGTACGTTTTGGTTCTTGTCGCTTCGCTCGTGATCGCAATGCAATATTTTTAAAATTTATTTACTAACACACATTTTAGCTGTCCGCGTTCGCCCGCCATTAAGACCAACCGATCCTGGCTACGAACTCATCCCTCAGCGCTTCCAGCGCTCCATGGTCCAGGTCAACTCCGACACAAGCATATCCATCGACTCACCACAGGGCCGCAAGCTCTTCGTCTTTGACCGTGTCTTCAGCCCCGAGGTCTCCCAGGACGGCGTCTGGGACTACCTGACCGACAGCGTCAACGCATTTACCACGGGCTACAATGTCTCGCTCCTCGCCTACGGCCAGTCCGGCGCCGGCAAGTCCTACACTATGGGCACGTCCGGCCCGACTGAGCAGGGTGACCCCGAAATCATGGGTATGTTTTTTAATGAACCTTTTATGAACCTTTTCAGCATTCGCATGCGCGTTCTTTCCCCTCATCTCGATTTTTATGTGCTGTTGATTCTGCGCTCCCCACATCCACAACCGCCACATTCCCGACAGCGAACCCTGGACTAACTCATCTACACAGGCGTCATTCCACGAGCCGCCGCCGCGCTGTTTGAGAAACTCGAAGGCCCCAAGACGAGCAGCAACCGTAGCTCCATGTCTCATCTTCGTGCGCCCAAGGGTTACGGCGCAAGCCAAGCCGCGCCCCGCGCTGACAAGACCTGGTCCCTCAAAGCCACCTACGTAGAGATTTACAACGAGCAGCTTCGTGACCTGCTCATCCCCGAGAGCGTGCCCACCCACGAGCGCGCCAATGTTACCATCCGCGAGGATGTCAAGGGCAATATTATTCTTACTGGACTGCATCAGGTCGAGATCAACTCCGTCGAAGATCTGCTGAGCGCCCTCAACTTCGGCTCGACGTTGCGCCAGACCGACGCCACTGCCATCAATGCGCGGTCGTCGCGTTCGCACGCTGTTTTCAGCTTGAACCTCGTCCAGCGCAAGAACGGCTTCCAGTCCACCAAGGCGGAGAAGCGCATGTCTGTCCCGCTCGAGGCCATGACCGGCACAGAATCTTTCGTTACTGTTGACAGCAAGTTCCACTTTGTCGATTTAGCCGGCAGTGAACGCCTCAAGAACACGGGCGCCCAGGGCGAGCGCGCCAAAGAGGGTATCTCCATTAACGCAGGCCTGGCAGCGCTGGGCAAAGTGATCTCGCAGCTGTCCTCACGCCAGCAGGGATCCCATGTCTCCTACCGCGACTCCCGCCTCACCCGTCTGTTGCAGGACTCGCTCGGCGGCAATGCCATCACCTACATGATTGCGTGTGTGACGCCGGCCGAGTTTCATCTCAGCGAGACCCTGAACACCGTCCAGTACGCCCAGCGCGCCCGTGCCATCCAGAGCAAGCCGCGCATCCAGCAGGTCGAGGAGGGCGACAAGCAGGCCATCATCGACCGTCTCAAGGCGGAAGTTGCTTTTTTGCGCGAGCAGATTCGCAGCGCCGCCTCCAACAACAGCCCTGGCGAGCGCCGTGTCATGTCTGCGACGGAGCGGTCCGAGCGCCAGGGTGAGCGGGAAGTCGAGATGCAAAACGCCCTGCTCGACGCCCAGGAGAACTATACGGCCCTCAGCCAGCGGCACGCAAAGCTTATTGCCGAGATGGCCAAGGCGCGCGATATTGAGGCGGCCGAGTCCCAGCAGCACCAAATGGCAGAGGCAGAGGCGGGCGAGGACAGTGCCACTGAGCGGCTAAATCGCTCCAACACTTTTGCCCACGCGGTGGAGCAGGTCGTGCTCGAGTATGAAAAGACCATCCAGTCGCTCGAGCAGTCGCTGTCGAACACCCGCGCTACTCTTTCCAACACAGAAACCAGCCTGCTGGAAAAAGAGTCCAAATGCGCCTACGCCGAAACCATCAACACCCAGCTCCAGGCACGTCTGCAGAAGCTGATGGACCGCGAAGCCAACACCGAAAACTATCTACATGACCTCGAGTCCAAGCTCGACGGCCACACCTCGGGCGAAGAGAAGAATGCCACCATCATTGTCGAGCTGCGCAAGGAGATTGCCCGCATCCGCGAAAACGAGGCCACATGCGAAGACTACATCTCGACCCTCGAGGAGCGCCTCGCCGAGGCCGACCAGGATGCCGAGCTGATGCAGCGCGAGATTGACCGCCTTGAGCAGGTCGTCGAGCGCCAGCGCAGCCTGGGCAAGCTCGACTCGCTTCTCTACGAGCTCGACCACATGCAGCAGGCAGACGGCAGCGCTGGCCCGGGCATCACGTCTGGCGTTGATGCTCCCGAGGGCGCTGTCAACGGCAACGGCGCCGCCCCCAACGGTATTGGCCACGGCCACCGCCGTACGGCCAGCCGCAAGATTGGTGAGCACCACTCGCGTAGCCTGAGCCATGTCAGCCGCCACAGCCATAGCCACAGCCACAGCACCGACGTTATCCCAGAAGAGGAGGACGGCGAGGGCCTGGAGGCTGGCGCTACGCGCGAGATTGACGCCACCATCGAGGAGGAGGGCGTCGAGCAGGAGGCTGCTGCCGAGGGTGAGGAGAAGGCCCAGAACGGCGACGTCGATGCTGAGGTCGCTGCCGAGGCTGATGCCGAGGCTGAGACGGCCGAGGCCACGACTCCCGAGGAGACCAACGGCACACAAAAGACTGTTACGCCTCGCCCGTCACAGGCATCGCTGCACGCCACTAAGCGCTCCGAAAGCTTCACCAACCCGGCACAGTCCAAGTTCGTCGCCGACAAGCTCGAGGTCGTGACCCAGGAGCTCGTCGACCTGCGCGTCGAGCACGAGTCGACTGTCAACGAGTTTGAGATGCTGCACGCCAAGTACGAGGAGGCGCTGCGCACGCTAGCCGAGCTCCAGGACGCCGTCGACGAGGCCCGCCACCCGAGACAGACCGTCCGCGACTCCATCCTTTCTGTCGCCGACACGTCGCAGACCCGCCCGTCGTCGTACCTGTCAGACGCACGGTCCAGCGAGCCCGAGAAGAACCGCCACTACTCTTCGTCGCGGTCACTGTCTTCGGAGCTGTCGTCGGCTCTTGAGTCCCCCGCTACCATGGAGCACTCGGATGCCGAGACGCTCGCACCCAAGAAGGGCACGCGTCCGGCGAGCATCGATGTCGCCGCCGCCATGGGCATTCCCCGGGTGCGCGAGATCGAGGCTTCTAACGGTGAGGAGGTCGAGCAGCCTCAGCAGCCCACCGAGGAAGCCCAGGAAGCCCAGGAGGCCGAGCCTAAGTCGCCTTCTTCGCGCGGCATTGTCATGTCGCCCAGCTCCGACAGCATCCTCGAGGCTGAGGTCGAGCGCCTGCGTGCCCTGGCTGCTGAGAAGGAGGCAGCCGAGAAGCAGCTGTCTGGCAAGTACGCCGAGCTGGAGCTGCAGCACCACCAGACTCTTGATATGGTCGAGGAGCTGAAGACGGAGGTGGCCAAGGCTCAGCAGGCAGCCGAGGTGACCTCGCCGCGCTCGTCGACGCCTGTGATCCGGCGCAAGTCGAGCCAGAACGTCATGATTATCGATCGTGCGCACCGGTCATTTGCTTCGCTGCGGAACATTGCCACGGAGAACTTTGAGGGCAACCCCGACGTGATGCAGAACTTTGAGCTCAACATCAACGCGGCCATGCACGAGCTGCACGCACGCTCGGAGCGGATCCAGGAGCTCGAGGCCGACGTGGCGTCGACCAAGAAGGAAATGGACACGAAGATGGCTATCATTTCGGGTCTGACGCGCGAGCGGTCCAGCTTGAAGAGCTCGCCGATGGACATGTCGGTTGTGTCGACGCTGCGCGACCAGCTGGAGAAGAACGAGAACCAGATGAACCAGCTCAAGACGGCGCACGCCGCTCGCGAGCAGGAGCTGCAGACGGAGCTCGAGAACCTTCGCGCATCACTCGGGGCGGCGGCCGCATCTTCCGCATCGTCGTCCGAGACCCGCGAAGTCAGCGAGTCTACCGATTCTCCTGCCACCGCCAACACTGTCACCGCCGAGGAGCACGCCGATAAGGTCCGTGGTCTGGAGACTGAGCTGGCCGGCTGGGAGGCCAAGCACAAGACGGCCCTGGCGTCGATGGAGGACACGGAGAAGCAGATGAAGGAGCACATTGAGCAGCTCGAGTCGCAGCTGGCGACGGCCAATGCCCAGCTTGCCGAGTCGACCAAGAACGCTGCGGCCGGCAACGAGGAGAGCGCGGCTGCCAGCGCCCGCCAGGAAGAGCAGGTGCAGATGCTGCGCACCGAGGTAGACGAGTACAAGGCCATCATCAACAGCAACGCGGCCAAGGTTGCCGAGCTCGAGGCAGGCCACGCGTCGGCCAAGTCGGCGCTCGAGGAGGCTGTCGCCGCGCGCGATGCTGCATCGGCCAAGGCCGAGACGCACAAGTCGCTGGTGTCGCAGCTTGAGTCCAAGATTGCCGACCACGAGAAGGCACTGACCGCCCACCAGGAGGGTCTCGAGACGTTGCACGCCAACCACGCACGCGAGCTGGAGACGCTGCAGGCCTCGTCGCGCAAGGAGTACGACGAGGAGGTGCAGGTGCTGATGACGGAGCACGCGGAGAACATTCGCATCTTGGAGAGCGAGCTGACGGAGGCCCGCGAGGATCTCATGAAGGTGGCGACGCAGGTGGCGTTTGCGCTGGGCCTCGACGTCAGCGTCGAGAAGATCACGGAGCGCATCGAGGACCTGATCGCGGACCAGAAGGCTCTGGGTGTCGAGCAGAACAAGTCGCTGGAGCTGCAGGAGACGGTCAAGGAGCTGACGAGCATCAGCGACTCAGTGATGCGCGACCTCGAGACGGTGCGCTCGACTCTCACACAGGTGCTGGGCCCCGACGCCGAGGCGGTGCGCAAGCCCAACGCCAGCGTCGCCGAGCAGGCAGCAGCTGTGCAGAAGCGTCTGGCGGAGCTCGAGAACAAGAACAAGAAGAACTCGCGCCTCGTGGACGAGCTCGAGGAGCAGCTGCAGACCAACTTCGACCAGGCGCAGATCACGACGAACCGGCTGTCGACGCTGCAGTCGGAGCGCCACCAGCAGCTGGAGGAGGCGACGTCGGCCAAGATTCGCTTGCAGTCGGAGCTGGAGTCCGTGCGCGAGGAGTACGCGGCTCTGCAGGCGCGCTTCGAGGGCATGGGCGTCCTGGCCGACGGCAGCGGTGCAGGTCCTCAACGGTCCAACTCGGCCAGCTCGCAGCTCCGCAAGAGCTCGTCGGTGGCCTCGCTGCCGTCGCCGCCGCCGGCCATCCCTCTGCCGCCTCTGCCGAGCTCGCAGTCGCCGCCGCCGACGGCCAACGGCGGAGTCCCCTCGACGCCGACGACCATGCGGCCGCCCAGCAAGGACATTGCGCTGCACCAGATCCAGCAGGACCAGGAGGCGCGGATCCGCACGATCGAGAAGCATCTGGAGGCGGAGAAGCAGCTGACGCAGACTCTGGAGGAGGCGCTGACGGACCTGGAGGAGCAGTCCAAGAAGCTCAAGACGGACTGCGACGCATGGCGGCGGCGGGCGCAGGACCTGGAGAACGAGAACAAGGCGCTCAAGGACAAGCCGGCGCCGGACAACCGGTGGAGCCTGCAGCAGGTGGAGGAGGAGCGCAAGAAGCGGCGGGACGCGGAGATTGCGCGGGCCCACCTCGAGGAGCGCATGAACGCCATCAGCAAGAAGAAGAAGAAGGGCTCTCTGAACTGCTTCTAAGGAAGTCACCGCAGGTGATTTTCTTTTCTCTCCTCTCCTCTCGACTTGCACCTTATCTCCCCCCCTACTCTCCCTCTTCTCTTTGGATTTGATTTGATTTACGTCTTGCGATGCGTTGAGATTTATTGAGTTCTGTTTTTCCGTCGCCCTTTCTTCACCACCTCTTTCTTCTCCTCCGAAACAAAAACACAGCGTCTTCGCGCAAGCGCCGCTCGTCGAATTCTCTTTTCAAACCCAGCGCCTCGTTTCGTTTTGATTTTTGATTTTTTGTTTGTCTTTATCTTGTCTTCTTTCTTGTCTTTTTCCTTCTCTAGTTATTTAGATACCTTTCGCATTGGGTGGGCTCTGTTTTGCTCGAGACCAGACGTCTTTACCTCTTTCACCTCTTTTACCTCTTTTACCTTTACTTTATGTCCTTATTTACAGTCTCCTCCATCTTACTCTCCGTCTTTCCTATCTCTATTTCTTTGAGTCAGTTTCCTATGTCGATTTCCTCAACTCCATCTACTCCTTTCTCTCTTCTACCTTTACATATTTTCTACTGTATCCTCTTTGACTGCCCTTTTTCTTATTACTTACTTTTTTCTTATTTCACAACGCGCCCCTATTACTTCTTTTGAATGGCTGAGATGACATATGAAGTTGTTGGAAGCATTTAGTCTTTTTGGAATTTTAACCGATTTATTCTTTTTGATATACTCTGCGTCTTCACATTATGATTTGACTTTCCATTGCAACGTTTTGATTTCTACAAGTTCAAAAGGCAGCAAACAGCATGTCTCCAAATTGGTAGCTCAGCAAACACAATACGACAGGATAAAATACTGTACATCATACATCTGTCCAAACGTCTTGCGTCTACCATCTACTCTCTTCTCCCTACTATCCACGACTACGATATCCACTGCATGAACCACTGCAGTCGAGAGTCTGGATTGCCCATTGCAAGCGCCGCCACTGAATGTGACAGTGACAATGGGAGGCAGTACAGTGGTATGTACTCCGTAGAGCATCATATTAAGATGACCATAACGGCTGAATGGATATATATCATCAAACACAAGTCGACTGAAGCCTGCATGTGTTTACTTCTTATCCTCATATGCCAAATTGGGTATTCCGCAACAGGAACAGACAGCCAAACAACGGGAGATGTGCTCGTTCAGGGGATCGTTCAACAGAAAGAGACGTTGGAAGGTAACGTTCTTGCTCGTCGATAGTAGCCGTGATATACATAGTTATATAGTGACACAGCTGTAGTGACAGTTGTCGCCCTGTCTCCTCTCTCCTCTCAAGTCTCAACAATGCAACCTTCTGATAGCACGCAACAGAGCATCGTGGCCAGTCATGGAGGGCTATTGGTGGTTGACAGCACTCGTGCAAAAGAGGGTAGCACTGCAATTTCCTGGCTGGCATCGTCACTTTCAGCCAACTTTCGTCACTTTTATCACTCTCAGTTGACTGCCATTTCGTTTGATCCAATGTCGAAACGTCGTATCGATTCTGTCGACTGTAAGGAGTTTTGTGTTTCCTAGAGTAATACAGCAATCTCTTTTGTCTTTTGTCTTTTGTCTTTTGTCTTTTGTCTTTTGTCTTTTGTCTTTTGTCTTTTGTCTTTTGCCTTTTGTCTTTTGTCTTTTGTTTTCTTGCCTTGTCTCTTCGTCTCTTCTTACGGAGTACCAAAACATGCTGTGCCACAGGTCGTAGGACAGTGTTGCACGCCCCTTTGTCACAAAAGACAAGTGATACAATACCAGACGAGAGATGAGATGCCCCTGATTCCCGGTTGCACAAGAACGCCTCAAAGTCAAAAAGTCATCGGGGCCATCAGAGTCCATTACTGAGTAACAAGGCCACTCGTATCGTACTGTCACATTTACAAATTTCCATCACGATCCTCGATCCTTTGCTTTGCCATCACGGCGTCTGATTTGCCATGGTCTGTCTACTATTGACAATCACATCTTTCGGCAGACCCTTTCCATTGTTCATGCGCATGTCTCGTTCTTTGTTTCCCATGCTTTCCTCCGTGAAGACCCACGACCGAATGCGCAACGGCCATACCAGAGTCTCGGCAGGTGTCGAATGCCGTTTTGTCTCGTCTTGACCCAATCCTGTCCCAGTTCAAAGTTGTATGGGCTAGTCTCGTGCAATCCCGTCCCCCAATCCCGAAGCCGTTTCATTTTGTCGGTTTGTCGGGTTGTCATTTGTATTTTTCCCTTGCTTTGCCTGACTCTGCCAAACGTTGTCCGTGTTCACCTCTCATCCAATTATCAAGAGGTTCCCTGATTCCTCTCCCGAAAGCTCGATACTCGGTAGTTTGAGAAGACCAAGACCAGCCATGCCGAGAGGACAAGACAGTCAGCCCTTGGCCTCCCTTGCGTGGAAGTTGACCGTTTCTCTTCGAGTTTTCTTATTTTTCTTATTCTCTGGATTTTGTACAGAGTATTCTCAGAGGCTAGGATGGTTTTCGTGCACCCCCCTTTTATTGCATGTATGCCAATCCACTGCCACATGTTGAGTGCATATCGTCTCAAACAAAACAGAACAAATCAGAACAAACCTGCAGAACAGAAAACAAAAACAGAAAACAAAACCACAAACACACGAGCAAGAAACAGGATCGACAGCACACGCAGCTGCACCCGCAGAAACATGTCTAACTTTCGTGTGCGTGAGTACGAGAAAGAGTCCACGACCACGACTACGATGCCTGTCTGAGAGACTCTTTCACTGAAGCCATCACCCTCTCTCTCCCTCCCTCGCTCGGCCACGGCGGTCCCACGCTAGATCTGAAATCTGGACCACTGATCAGCGTGATGGGCACTTTGAACGAGGGCAGACTCTGTTCCCTTCTTTGGCTCTTCTCGACTCTTCTCCTCCACTTTCTGTCTCTTCTTTTCTCCTTCTTCGCAGCTGTCTGCGTGTCTCGGCCGTGCCGTGTCGAGTTTCGAGACCCTGCTTTGCATTCCGTCGACGTCGGTTTCTGTTGTTCACTTCCCGCCACTTCTTTTGTCTTCTTCCCGTCGTTCTCTTCCTCGCCATTGCCAGACGGCTCGGCTTTCGATTGCCCGTATCGTAGCCTCGACCTCCACTTTGACCGCGTCCATGCTGCCCTGACCCTGGCTTCCTCTTTCTTGTGCCTCTTGATGACAAACATCCCGGGCCTTAAATGGCCCGCGCGTTCCAGCACCAACAGCCCAACAGCGATCACTTACTCCTCACTGTTACCATGCCCACGGGTCAAAGCGCGACTGGACGTATCGTCGAATGCAGTTCTGAAAACACCGCAATACTGACAACTGTGTACATGTAGTAAGAGTAGGAGTATGCACATACGGAGGGGGAAGAGTTTTGTAGGATCAAGAGCACATATCGCGGCCAAGCCCGTCCAAGCCACAGCGTGACAAGTACGACGCGAGGGATACAACATCCTGACATCTCAGCTCCAGGACGCCTGTCCCTGAACGTGGTGCAACACTGCCGTGACGGTGACAAGAAAAAGAGAGACAAAAAGAAGGAACACGGCACTTGGTTGCGTTTGGACAACTCTGACTTTAAGGTCAAGAGGTCAAGAGCCCCTTGCTTCCGTTTTCTCATCCTCCCCTCCTCTCCTCCTCTCATCCTGTCGCATCTCTTGCATCTCTTGCATCTCTTGCATCCCGTCAACCTCCAATGATCACCGTTTTCTTGTCTTTTCTTGTCTTTTCTTGTCGTTTGAGCATCAGCCCTTTCTCGTCGCTTCAGCTGGATCTGACTTGCATCGTGGACCTCTCCCTGAAGTCAACTTTTAACGTGTGATAAACCTGGTGAGGTCATCCTCTCCCTTGCTTCGTCTGAGAGAGTTGCCTCCGTTTATCGAGTCTTTTCATCCCTCAAAAAGAGGCAAAAAGAGGGGAACGAAGCAAATCGTTTCTTGTTTTGATGTTTTGTTCCGATTCAAGACAAGAGAGACACTCTCCTCTCTTTTTGTCGTTTTGGTCGCGTTTCGTTTTAGTTTGGCCGCCTTGTCTCAGTCCAACACCACCAACACGCCCTGAGCAAGAGATCATCCATTCTTTCGCGGGGTTTGACAAGACGTTGAATTCAAGGTCAACAGGCCAAGTCAAGCCAGGGCAGACGTCAAGTAGCGGCGGCTTCTAAAGGCCCTAATTCAGACTTGATTCAGGGCCAACACGGCCCTAAAGTCGCCGACCTGCCCGTTTGCCCGCCTGCCCGCTGAACTTGACTCGCCCACTGGCATCCAAACGTGTGTCCAGCTTTTGACAGTCTCGCCTGTTTTGTTAGCGGTCTATCCTTTCTACTTGGCAGAGGACGGACATTTGGACATTTGGACGAGACGAGGAGATATCTGGGAAACAAGGCAGAGGCATGCTCTGACAAGAAAGGCGATTGGCCCTTCGTTCTCTTGTTCTCTTCTGATGTCAATAGCATTGTCGAGTGAGCAGTGAAAGAAGGTTGAGGCGGGCGAGGAGGCGAGGCAAGCGAGGCCAGGTCTCGGCTGCCGGCTTCATTGTTCTTGTTCTTGGTCATACTGTTGACGTCGACATTGGCATTGTCCACTGTTGTCAAGCTTGGTCTTTTGGGTGTTGTTTCGCTTTTCGCAACCGAGATTCACCGTTCATTCGCATAGAGGCAAACAAACCGGAATGTACCCACTGGGTTAAAGTTACTGTCAATGTCCTCGGAGATCATCCCGTTCTCGAGTCTCGAGTCTCGAGTCCCGCTTCCACTTCAACACCGAACCCTCGAGCCCATTCCTCTTGTTCCGGTGTTGTTCGGCATGAGATGTGATAGTGCAGTGCAGTACGACGTACTCCGTACATAATAATGCGTGCAATTTCGGTCATCAGTTCGTAAGATACTGCAAAGTTCTCCAGACTCGAGTCTTGACTGGAGGACCCAGGAGCTCAAAGCGTGCAGCAGCCGGCAGCCCGCCTGCAGCGGACCAAATGAACGCGTGCCTTTTGGTGCCCTTCACGTCGCAGTGCTATGCCAATGCAATGCAAGCTGCAATGCAAATGCAAAGTGCATATGCAGTGCACACGGCAGACAAGAGACGAGCCTCTCTGAAAGTCCAAGATGAGATCAATCTTGAAAAGAGTTCAAGTCATCAAATCATCAAATCACCAAACCGACTGACTGAAGCTCACTCGAGTTCACTCCAGCTTTCTCGGCTCCGTTTCCCCCACTTTTCGATCTCTTTCTCTCCGTTTTCTCGTTGACTTCTTTTCCCATCACACCTGATCCCTTCCTTTTGCTGTCGTTTTGGTACTGGCGTACTGCACATCCTCATTCAAGCAGTGGGCTTTTAGCGGGAAGGACCACTCAAACGCCTGCAAGGCCCGTAGAACCCGTAAAAATAGAGGGGATTTATTCTCAGAAGAAAAATAACCGGAGACTGGCTTAGTAGGCCCTGAAAATTCCACGAGAGATGATAGCCTGATAGGCATTGAGGCCTCATGGCCTCCTGTGTTCTCCCTCGTGGCGTCCTCATGGCTGGGCATTCTCCAATCTGAATTCTCCGTCTTGAAGTTGAAATTGTGTTTTGTAAAATGAAACCAGGTTGACCTGACCTGCAAAGACGATCAAAGACAGAAACGCCCCCTTTTGTTTTCTGTTCTGTTTCTGCCCACTGTTTCTGCTGTTTCTGCTGTTTCTGCTCTCAATTAAGCTCGAAACTCAAAGCTCCAGCGGACCTTGTTTTCTGGAAATATCATCAAGGCTGTGTTTGATGTTCTGTAACTCTTGTAACTCACCGTTTGTAGCTCAAAACCCCTGTAACTCCCGTAACTCCCTGTAATTCCTTCACTGCCACTGGCACCGTCATGCACTCACCTTACTCACCACTTGCACCAACATCATGTCGTATCGCCCCTGAATTGGACGCCTCAGGACGCGTTGGGGTGATCTCGGATGTGCTCCGGCAGCCAGGCGAGGCAAGGCCTGTCTGCCGGTCGACCTTTTTGCTTATTTTCTGTCTACTTTCCACTTCCACTTCCCCTTCCACAACTTCCACTCGTCTTTCCACTTTCTGCCGGCAACAACACGCGGTCAACGGAAGTGATCTGAGCTTGGAGGCGTCAAGAACGTCGAAGTTAAGCAGGGAGATAGTAGGTGCAGTAGCGCTAGCGGTCCCGTGGATGGCTGGAGTCGATAGTGGCTGCGTCGTCTTGAGATATTGGTGTTCTTTCGAGTCTCTTTTGCTCGACTTTTGGTGTCTTTGGTTTCTTTGGTGTCTTTCGCCTCGTGTTGACTTATGAAATTGGACTCGCGGACTCAGACATTGATTTGCAGGCTAGCACTAAAAGGGGCATGGCGTCCTTGAAACTGCAAGGGGAAAGTGCAAGTGCAGGTAGGTGCAAGGCAAGTGCAGGCCTGGTGGGTGCACTGCAAGGGCACCACATCGCCCATCACGAAGAAGGACCGTCTGTTCGAACGGCAAGAACTTGGTTTCTTTTTCTTTGTCTTGGTCGGTTTTTGTCACTTCTTGTGCCAGTTGTTGCTTCCTTTTTCTGCTTGTTGTTCGAGTGTTCGCTCTTTCCCTGTTAGCAGCCGTTTGACTCTGAGGAAAGTGAAGCCCCTCAGTCCACTGTCGGCCCTGCTTAATTTATGCAAGTAACAGAAGAGGAATTCGCGATGAGCCATGAGTCGCGACTGCCGTACGCGTGCCTTTCCTCGCACCTGCCATTGAATGAAATGGCTGCCGTATTCTTGCCATTTCTCGTGCCCATCACGCTCTCCTGTTTTCTCTCTCCGTATTGCCTCTTTTTCTGCCCGTTCCGCCCGATTTCCACCAAATGGCCCACGACCAGAAGAACGCAAAAAATGTCAAGTCACGAAAGCACAAAAAAGGGGCAGCTCGACGCCAAGCCGACCCAACACCCCTGACCCCTGCTCGCGTGCATCCCTGCCCGTGCACCCACCCACACCATCCCGGTAGCCCCTGGCAGGTGAGTACTAGTGGGAAAAGAAGAAGAGAGAAAAGAGAAAAGAGAGAGGAGAGAGAGAGCTCTGACCGCGCGAGTGCCATGCTGGACCACTTCCAGCACGACTTGACCACCACTCTAACGCTCTCCAGGCCCACGTTGCCCACCTTGGCCACCTTATTTCCCAACACCCCGTTCAATGTTTCATTCCAACCTCGATTGGTCTTCGCGCGGGCCTTTTTCAGGTGTGGCCGATGCACCGTTTGAGTCGGGGTGCTGCCGTGCTGGGAATTGGGAGGGTCGCTCACATCAGTGCTCAGGACGAGGACATCCGAGCTATTGCATCACCATGACTGCTATTGACAGGCACAGGCATCCCCTCAAACTGGCAGAATACTGCGTACGAAGTATTGACGACGGAGGCCGGAGGCCGGAGGAGGACTATCAAAAAGCTGCATCCGATGCATGCTTGCTCCTGGGACTCCCGTGCAAGATACCGTCCTACCTGGAACAAGTCGCCATTGGTGCTGAGGCTCGAGCGTTTTGTTTTCCACGCACTTGTTTCTCGTTTTCTTCTTCTTTATTTTTGCCCAGAAGGAACCGGGCAAGCCTACTGGGACGCAAAGACGCAAAGCTGCGTCCTCCGTATTTGCCTATCTCAAATTCCCAGTGCTCAGTCTCCGTTCCCAGGTCCTAATGCCCCAATATCCACCAGAAAAGAAACCAAACGAGTCAAACGAGCGTCGAGCCATGCCAGAGGTGTCCCAAACACATGTTTTTCATGTTTGCTGCTTTGATGCCCTTTGCATATTACAATACAGCTTGGCTTTGTTGACTTGTTGCTTTGTTGTTTTGTTTGGTTCCTGAATTCTTTTTCAGTGCCTGAATGTCCTTGAACTTCTAATAGAAGGCTCCTGAACGAAGCACGCTGAGCCCTGCTGATCGACAGGAGGAACCACACGCAGCTTTCTTTTCTCAACGCCAAATCGAGAAACTCAGCTGCAGCCCAGAAGCAAGCCTCCAGCCTCTTTTTGCTCCCTCACTTCAAAGTTCAGGGAGTCCAGGAAAGTCCAGGACAGCCCAGCTGTCGTCGGTCGATTGAGTCGATTGCGTCTATTAGTCGATTGCTTGTCACCCACACACACCTCTCTCCCTCACGTCCGTTCCCCGACTGAGCGAGCCTCTTTTCCTCTTTTCGACCTGTGCCCACACCACCCCAGTCACTTAATCTTCCCTCGAACCTGACCCTGGGGCCTCTTTTCCTCACTGGCTTCTCTTTTGGGGCCTTTCCACTCACTTGCGGCTCGTCTCATTTTATCTTTCCTTTTTACTCTCTCTTTCTCTTTCTCCTCCTTTCTCTTTTCTTTTCTTTCTCTCTCCTCCTCCTATCCCCCCTTTCCCCTTCTTCCCCTACTAACCCTCCAGGGCAGTATCACCACCTTCATCCAGTCGTGTGTGTGCTCCTGTAACTGTCGACAGCTTCTGTTTCTTTCTTTCTCCTATTTCTTTCTTTTATTTTCCTCCTTTCCTTCGTTGTTGTCCAGTGTGCAGAGAGTCTTGCTGTGTCTTGACTACGAGAGTGGAAAACGAGATTCGAGATCCAAAAAGCGACAAGACGCGTTCCGGCCGCCTCTCGATATTCCTTCGTTTTGATTGCTTCCTCTCGTTCGCCTTTTTCATCCAGTCCTCTTTTGTCCTCTTTTGTTTTCCGTTCTTCAGCCTGTTAGTTGACTTCTAACGGCGACAATTCCAATTGTCTCGGCTGCCGGTCCATCTATTCGTCAATTCGACATTTCGAATTCAACTTTAAATTCAAATCCAACCTCCTTTTTCTCAAAACACAAAAAACACAACCACATTCACAATGGCGCCTTCACTCAACGCCCATTCGTCCTTCACCCGGCCACGCACCGGCGACCGTGATGCCCGTCCCAGCACCCGCGACCAGGGCGACAACAACCTCATCATCCCCAGCCGCACCTCGTCGCTGCACTCGCGTATCACACAGCCCATTCCCTCGACTCTCTCCGCCAAGCCCCAGCAGCGCACGCCCAAGACCCTCACCCATGCCTACATGGTCTGCGGTGTCGGCCGCGAGCCCTCGCAATGGGTCAAGGCTCCCGCCCCCGCCCAGGGCAAGATTGGCCACATGAAGGGCGCTGTCGGCCAGTTCTGGCTGCCCGAGATCCTCGGCAGCAGCCCGCGTCTCGAGCAGGACAATGAGATTGCCCGCTCTCTGCACGCCGCCATGCGGGTGAGTCCAACAAGACGGCAGCGCGAGCTGTCGCGGCGTCACCCTGAAAACTAAATTTTGATTTTTACTAACACATTTGCCGTTTGCCAGGCCTGCTTCCCTCATGATGTCGAGATCTGCACCGGCCGCAGCCAGCCGCACTGCGTCCACCACGCCTTTGTCCTGCAGCAGGACTCCTCGCACACGCTCTACGGCATCTGCCTGCGCGTCTGGTCCCGTGCCGACGAGAAGCGCGCCGAGACCATCCGCGACCTGCGCAAGCGCACCGAGCCCGACTTTTACGACAACGCCGACGAGACCTACTGGATCCCCTACTGCCTGTCGTTCCTGTCGCGCTACCCGCTCTACAACCTGCTGGGCGACTACCTGCGCGGCATGTGGATCCACTGGAACAAGGCCACCAACCTGTTCCACGCCGAGGAGGTCTCGCGCATCCTGAGCTTCCCGGCCCCGCGCCTCAACGATCTGGTGCGCATTGACATGAAGGACTATGCTCTATGCTACCAGTTCCCCTCGTCGCCCACCGGCTTCCAGAACTTTGCCATGTGGCCCCTGTTCTGCTGTCTGTCCATCCCCAACATTGTCGGTGTCATTGAGGCCGCGGTCTCGCCCACGCGCCGCATCATCTTTGTGTCGCACTACCCGGCCATGCTCACTATGGCTGCCGAGAGCGTCCGCTACTGCGTCCGCGTCTACGAGTGGAGCGGCCTGTACGTGCCTGTTGTGCACGCCCGCCACGCCAAGGAGCTTGTCCAGGAGCCTGGCCCGTACATTCTCGGTATCACTGCCGAGTGCCGCACGCTCTTCACTGCTCCCACGGACGCTCTCGTGGTCGACCTGGACCGCAACTTTGTCCTGACCTCGAGCCCGCCCACGGCTCTGACGCCCGGCCAGCGCAACAAGTTTGTCCAGCGCCTGACCCAGTCGCTCAATGGCGATGTCACACCCTCGGGTGTTCCTCAGCACCTGCGCTCTGCCTACGGCGGCGGCAAGCTGGTGCCCGCTGGCCAGATCATTGTCATGCGCGGCGAGGTTGAGTCGATCCAGGACCCCGAGTGGTGGGCCCAGGATTCGGTCATGGCCGTCATGGACCACGTCTGCGAGAAGATGGGCCGCAACTCGGGCATCAAGGCCGTCTTTGGCGGCTCCGTCAAGAAGCCCCTGATGACCAAGGTCTCGATGCGCCACCTCAACGAGATTGTCCGCGAGCGCAACCAGTACTCGCGCGACGCCCTCGAGGCCTGGCAGGACTTTATCAACCTGAAGGGCCGCATGGACACGGAGCTTGCCAAGGTCACCAAGCGCAACAACTACCTGGTCGAGGAGCTCGAGAGCTGGAAGCAGCAGTTCCTCAAGTTCCAGGCGTTTGCTGAGCAGCTGACCAAGGAGACCCAGGACCTCAAGATGAAGATTGAGAACCACAAGCGCGAGAACCGCCGCCTCAACGGCCTCATCGACCAGCAAAAGGACGACAACGCCCGCCTGTCGGTGCGCCTCACGGGCACCGAGAAGCAGCGCGACGACGCCCTCGAGGCCCTGGTGCTCCAGCAGGAGATTGCCGAGGAGCTCGAGCGCGAGCGCAAGCGCAACATCAAGGACCTGTCGGCCCTGCAGCACACCAACGTCACCCTGGCCCGCCAGCGCGACGAGGCCCGCCGTGTCGTGCTGCACCTGCGCAGCCTGATTGGCGGCCAGAGCCACCACATGGAGCACCTGATCGAGTCGCTCACCAAGCCTGACGAGATCATTGACGAGCTCGAGAGCGGCTTCGCCGAGGAGGACGAGGAGGCTGCTGCCGCCATGGCCCTCGAGGGCAGCACGCCCGAGGAGATTGAGGCCGCGACGCTGCTCAAGGCCCAGGCCCGCGCCAGCAAGCGCTACTCGTCGTCGAGCTTCAAGGACGTGGCCGACCGCCACCTCAAGGACAAGACCGACGCCATTGCGCACATCATCCGCAACATTGCGGAGCAATGCCAGGCTGCCGTCGAGGGTCTGCAGCTGGCCCAGGACGCCGTTGAGTCGTCCTCGGACAGCGAGGCCCGCCAGCAGCAGCGCCGCACGGCCTCGGCCCAGCGCCTGCGCCGCACCAGCAACCTGTCGACGGCCACGACCCACAGCGACGACGGCCACTCGGCGTCCGCGTCGGACGTCGGTGACGACAGCCTGCTGCACCCGGCCTCGGGCCGCTCGTCGAGCATCCCGCCGACGCCCGATCTGATCCCCAACCGGGCCAGCACGAGCATGTCGATTGCCTCGACGGCGACGACGCCCGAGCGGTCGTCGCAGCAGTACGTGGTCGGCCACGACGTGCCCACCAAGATCGTCGAGGACGACGAGGATGAGTACGCTGAGCGCAGCGACGTCGAGACGATGCCGGAGCCCGGCATTGTCGGCAAGCACGCCGACAGCCTGATCCACCGCCCCTCGGGCGCGCGCATCAGCGCTCTCGGCGGCACGAGATGACTCAAAGATCGGCGCGGCTGGGGGTGGTAAATGCCACTTCTGAAATAAAAAAATCCAACGAGCCACCGCACTGTTCGATCGAGTCTTGTCTGCTTGCTAGCGTCGCTCCTCATTTTCTTGCGTCTCTTTCTTGGCCGTTCTCTGTTTTGTACTTAATCTTGGATGGCGGACCTTTTTTACCACGTCCTCGAGCACACTGGCGTTGATATCTCCTTGCTTTTTTCTTCCTTTTTCTATGTTCTACTTTTCTTTTTGATTACTTTTGTCTACGTACACCCTCGATATCTCTTGTTTTAGTTTTTCCTCTGTTCTTTTGCTTCCATTCTTCTTCTCGTCATTCCTTATGATATATATTTTCTCCGTTCTTCTTTCAATCGCAATCAAATTTCGGAGAGTAGCTTACCTGGAAAGGACTACTCTGAATGTTTATTTGTTTATTTGCCTTTTGCCTTTTTAGTTGACTATCTGCACATTATCTGTTCTTTTACTTTTCTATCAAAGGTTGCCCATTGGGGCACGATGTTTATTAGCTGTTGGCAGTTGAAAAGACGATATTTTCTGGTGAATAAGTACCTCTAAATTAAAGTGATAATGCAGGTGTAAATAAACTCATAACTCCATAAAAGCTCGTATTAATATGAGATGAAGGCGGTCTGGACGTGTAAGTAAAGCGACCACTGAATCTTTGTTCTTACAGTGAGATGAGCATGCGCTAACAGAAGGGAAGAAGGCGCGCGCCGAGAAAGCTCCTTGTCCCCCAAACAGCAATTTTAGCTCGTCTTATCTTATCGATAAGGTTGCCATCCGCGCCTGCCTCCCCTAAAACTTTTTTTTCTGCCGTTCTTGCCCCCTACAATTCCGCGTTCCTCTTATCGTTCGCTCAATCGCTCCTGCCCAAGAAAACATACCAAAATCGCACCTTCTTCACGACGTCTTTTCTTCGACAACCCCCTTTCACATCACGACAATTGAATTCTTCTCGACTCCTCCCTCCTCTCTCCCAATGGCGTCTGCCGACCCGCTGCTCACAACGCAGTGCAGCGTCTGCCGCGCAGGCCCGCCCCGCTACCGCTGCCCGCGCTGCAGCCTCCAGTACTGCTCGGTGCTCTGCAACCGCCGGCACCGAGCGCGCACCAACTGCAGCGGCATTCGCGACGTGACGACGTTTGTGCCTCGGTCGACGCTCCGGACGGCCCAGGGCATAGACCGCGACTACAATTTCCTGCAGGGGATCGACGTGGCGCGCAGCGTGGCCGTCAAGCACGTGGTAGACGAGCGGCGGGTGCTGCGGGCGCACGAGGCGAAGCCGGTCGTGCTGAACGAGGAGGACTCGGACGAGAGGGAGAGAAACAATGAGAAGAACAACAACAACCGGGGGCGGTGGCAGCACAAGCACAACAAATATGGGCGAGGGCAGAGGAGCCAGAACAAAACGCAAAGCCAAAACGACAAGAAGGAAGCACAAGGCCAGACTTTGTACAAGATGTGGGAGGGCGAGGAAGTGGTGTACCGGCCGTCCAGAAAAATGGCAGCAGACGCGGCGGCGGCCTTGCTGGAGTCGGTGCGTGCAGAAGCTGCGGCACGGGACAGCGACGACAGCGACGACAGCGACGACGACACGCCTCGACAGAACACGAAGAACACGAAATCCTCCTCCACAAAACCTCCTACGTTTGAAGCCGGCGTCGGACCTCGAGTGCGCAGCAAATGCCGGCGCAAGAACATTGATTTGCTGGGTGCACCGCCCGGGTTTATGCGCCAGAAACAGAACCAGACAACCATTGTCACGGAGACGCTGAGAGGCAAGGGCGGCGCGAGTGCGACCACGGTCGTGTTTCTGCACTGGCAGGTGGAGTGGGTTATTTATGCGGATACAAACGAAGGAGCCACGCCCACGCAGGTCTTGCGAAGAGCAAAAGACTGGACGCCGCTGTACCGGGCCTATGCCGCCCTTCAGCAGGCCGAGAAGCAGAGGCAGGAGAGGGAGGCAAAGTTGGGCAATGCCTTGGTCAAAGAAGTGGTCGACGGGGAGGACAAACAGAGTGTCAATGTCAAAAAAGACGACCACAAATTCACGGCCATGGACACCGCCATGGACACTCGCGGCGATAGTGACGACGAGGCCGAGGCCGAGGGCGATGCAGAGGCGCAATCGCCCAAGCAGTCGAGGAGAAACAGGAAGCCAAGGCATAAAAAGACGGCGCCATTCAACAACTCCTTCTTCTTTACCTACGACGTCCAGCGCGCCCAGGACGTCATGTTGGCACAGGACCCAGCCACTTCGGAAGCGGCTGTGACTGCTGTGCCCACGACGTCGGCGACGACAACGGCAACGGCAGCGGCAGCCTGGCACGCCCGCACCGTCACAGACGATGTGCCGGAACAGGACGTCTCCGTCCACTTGTACCACAACGCCCGCTACGAATACTCGTACTACCTCCTCAAGCCGCATGTCCCGGGCGTCGTCCGCGCGTCGCAGGCCAAAGAGCTCATCCCCATTGACTCGGCCGATACTCTGTCGACAATCCTGCCGGGCCGGTCGGTGCTTGAGTTTCCGACAATCTTTGTCCTGCCGCGGGGTACACCGCTGCCCAAGGGACATGTCCTGGGGTCTGTTGGCCGGCGCGTCTTTTTCGAGGAGCCGGCCCGAGTCAAAAGGAAGCAGCAGAACCAGCAATATCAGCAAAACCAGTCCAAGTCCAATAAGGCCAATGGCACCACCGGGACCAACAAACGGCAAAACAGCGGAAACAACGGCAAGGCCGGCCCGGCTGCAAAGAAGCTGAAGATGGCAGACAAAAACAGCAAAGCCGGCTCGGAAGAAGAGGGCGAGATTGTCGAGGGTGGCGGCGACGTCCAGCTCCAACTCCCAGACGCCAAGGCCGAGCTGGAGAGCGAGACGAGCAGCAGCGGCACTGACAGTAGCAGCAGCGATGAAGAAGAGGAAGAAGAGGAAGAAGAGAAAGAAGAGAAAGAAGAAGAGAAGGCGGGCGGTGAAGACGACGAGGATGGAGAAGAGAGCAACGACGACGAGAAAGGCCCCGTTACTCTCACCCACCTGCTCAACACGATCGGCAATGCTGGCACCATGCCAGCCGACGGAAAGCCCAAGCTGGTTGTCTACGACTCGTGGTCTGAAGGGTCAGATGATGAGTAGGCTTTGATATATATTGTTTTATTGTTTTATTTTGTTCATCATAGGAAGCGTTCATCTGATAGACAAAGACATATGAGGATGTACTCCTCTATATAGTACAGGCAGCGTACACATTAATATTTTATTAAAAAGATTACATCGTATTCATTTTTAATCACTTAATCTTGCACAGTGTTGTGTATATGAAGAAGTCACAAAGGCGTGCTTCTTCTCCATTTTTATTGTTTGTTTGTGTGGGTTGTTGTTGGTATCATTGTGGTATTTCGCAAAATGAAAGAAAATTGAGAAAAGACCACGAGAGAGGCTTGGAAAGGCAGGTAAAAAGAGACAAAAGAGACAAATGACGAGGATGAAAAGATGAGTGCAAAAATGAAGCAAAAATAGACAAATAGACGCCCTGTCGCTCCGTTGTGTTTTTGGTTCATTCACTCTTTTCGTCGACACCAGATCATGAAGGTTGAAAGAAAACAAGACAAAAGGAAAGAAAGAAAAGTAAAGAGAAATCCATTTCGCCTTTCCCGCACAACCACCCCTTTCCATTTCATATTCCCCCCTTGCCAACGATCGCCAGTGATCGTATTGTTTTTGCAAATGATATTCATACAGTAAATGAGAGCAAAAAGACACGAAAGACATGAAAAACAAGAACACATACGCAAACCCGAAATTCAGAGACACAGATGCAAAGCAAATGTAAAAGCAGGAACAGTAACAGAAACAGAATGCAGAAACAGAATGCCGCAAATCACTGATGGCATGGTGCCATCTTCATATCCCGATAAATAGATGGGATTTGTGTAAACGCATCAAAACGTCACACTTGACTACTCCACACAACACAGACACAGCAGCATCACTGCTGCTGCTGCTGCTGCTGGTTGTTGTAGTTGTTGTTATTCTGGCGGTAGTTGTTGTTACCGCCCCGGCCCCGGTTGTAGCCGCCACGGCCCCGACCACGGCCCCGGCCGCGGTAGTTTTGGCGGTAGCCACCGTCGACGCTGCCCTGACCAAACGTCTCAACGTTCTTGCGCTGCTCCTCGCCGCGGTAGTGGGGCCGGCTGCCCGTGCTGGACGCTGCCTGCTGCGCCGCGGCACGGTCCTTGGCCTCGCTCGAAATGTTGTCAAAGAACGAACGTGTCTTGCTGTAGGCCGCAGGTGCCTGGGCGTCACCGCCGTCGGCGGCACCGCTGTCTGCAGCACCCGAGTCCGAGGCGTGGGCGCTGGCTTCAGCACTCGGCACACCAGCAGCGGCCGAGGCGTTGACGTCGGCCTCAAAGTTTCCGCCGGCAATCGCCTCCTTGACCACATCCTCCTTGTTGAACTTGGCGTTGGACGACGCAAAGTCAAAGTCGGTGTCGGGGACTTCAACCTTGGCGGCACGCGGGCCGTTGTTGTAGTGGCCGCCACGGCCGCGGCCTCTATACTGGTTGTTGTAGTTGCTGTGGTGGTTGTTATGGTGGTGGTGGTTGTTGTAGTTGTTATTGTTGTTATTGTTGTTATTGTTGTAGCGGTTGCTGGCCTGGGCCTGAGTTGCGGCGTTGACGCGCATCTCGTCCACCTTGCGGGTCAGGTTGTCCAGAGTCGTCGAACTGCTGCCACCCTGAGGAGCAGTCTGCGCCGGAGGAACCGAGCCCAAGCTGGCCATGGCCTTTGCGACTGCTGCCTTGGCGGCGTCCGTCGCGCTCTTCGCCGACGCCGCTGCGGCACCAGCATCAGGTGCAGCTGGCTGTGACTGGGGTGCTGCCGCCTTCTGGGCAGCAGGAGAAGCATCCTTTGCCGGCTGGGCCTTGGGCGGCTGGCCTAGAGACTTGGGCTCCAGCTCAGCTGGTGCAGGGGTAGGGCCCTTGGGCTTGTCAGCCGACGCAGGCGGTGCTGAGGCATCGCCTGCAGGCTTCTGAGGCTGAGGAGCGCGGCCAGGGCCAGCAGGGCCAGCAGGACCGCCAGGCGGGCCGTTGGGGCCAGGCGGGCCGCCAGGACCACCGGGGAACTGCTGTGGTGGGCCGGGGTAGAAGTTGTTGTTCCACTGGGGACCGCCAGGGCCGCCAGGAGGACCGCCGGGGCCACCAGGACCGTTGGGTCCAAAGCCGGGACCTTGTGGCGGGTACCAGCCGGGAGGGGGAGGGTAGGGGAGGTTGCGAGGAGACGGGCCGTTGGGACCAGCCCAGCCGCCAGGCGGCATGGGCATGTTGGGCGCAAAGCCCTGCTGCGGCCCTGGCGGACCCTGAGGTCCTGGGCCGCGAGGAGGGCCTTGGGGCGGGCCCTGTTGGTACTGTTGTGGGCCAGGGCCATTGTTGTTTGTGGGACGAGGGCGAGCCTGCAACAAGCATCCGAGACGCACTGTTAGCATATTTCCACGAGAAAAAGGGCCAGTGAAAAATAGAGAGAATGACAAAGAAGAAAAAGAAAAGGCCATAGGATTCGTCAGATCAGAAGGAAGGCAACGGAAATATCAACATGGGGTTGTTTGCGCAATTCAGACAAGTATGTTTTTCATCCGAAAATGTTTCATCATAAAGGCGTCCCAGGCGGGGGTCTGGTTTGTGGTGGGAGAGATTTCCAAGAAAGACTCGAGAAAGCATGAAAGCATGGGAGCAAACTTACACCTAGAATGGCTGGGTCATTCGGCACTTGTGCTGGCGGCGGCGGTGCGGCATTGTCCTCGATACGGAGATCCTTCACGTCGCTGCCACGGAACACAATATACTCGTAGATCTGGTCTGCTGGTGCAATCTCCTCCTCGGGCTTGCCTTTGCGGCCTTCTGTGCCGTATGAGACGACATTCTCGAGAGAGACGGTCGAATCCTCCGAGTTGATGCTGTGCAGGATACCTGAGTAACGGATGTCACTCTTGGAGATGAGGGAGATGCGAGCTCTGCAAACAGAAAGCCGAGTAGTTAGCAGCTGTGTAGGTACCATACGTCGTATATTCTGGGGAATTGGGAATTGAGGCTATGCTTACCCTAGGAACTCCGACATGATTGCGCAAGGTCACGCCAGAAAAGAGAGGGGAAAAGGAGTCAATTGAAGTAGATCCAGGAGTCAAGGCGTCAATTGGCCGGCAATGGAGGTCCAAGAGACGACGAGGCGTATGACAGAGGAGTAGGGGAAGCGGTGCGGAGAGGTAGAAGAGGAGGAGTAGAGGTCAAAAGAGGTCGAAAGAGGTCGAAAATGAGTCGAGATGGAGAGGGAGGAGAAATATCGCGATGATGTGGGAGATGAAGAGAATGCAGGGGAGGGCAAAAAGAGATCGAGAAGAAAAAAGGAGCGTCGGGAGAGGAGAACGAGAGTAATAAGGAGGGAGAGGAGGGAAAGAGAGGGTGTGGGTGGTGGTAAGAATGAGGTCGAAAGAGGTCAAAAGAAAGAGAGGAAGTGAGGAAGAGTGAGAGGGAGGAGGAAAAATTGGATTGGAAGGTCAAGCTGTGAGGATTTTTGCACCAGTCCACTGTTTTTGGCGGCTGGCCTTTTGGGAAGGGCCTGGAGGCAGCAAAAAATGGCAGGGGAAGGTGCGTGGTTGGTGGGTGACAGCCTGTACCTGCCCTCCAGGAGGCTGGCAGGTCTAACCGCAAACAGCTTACCGCCACCGACCACCGGCACGTGATGGCACTGCCCCCGCTTTTTCAGTTCAGGACAGCTTGGAGGACAGACGTTGTTTACGGGGGCAAGAGCCTAGAGCCCACTAAATTTACAGGGGCTGCGAAAGTATCGCGAACCTCACATCAATATGTCAAAAATGTGCACAGGAAACGAAATCAAAGGTCTGAGGTCTGGAATGACATTTCAAGTCAATTTTTTCATAAACTAAACAACAAATGGCGCATGGGCATATTTATGTCACGACTTTCGCAAGAAAAGACCACGGCAATCAACTCCACGATGTCATAAAGGGCTCCTGGTGCTGTTCCATCAAGGAAGCCTCGCTTTGAAAAACGCCGCTGTTTCCCTGGAATAGTCGTCTTGAGGAGGACTGCCTCGGTAAGTCGTACAGATTATCAATGCAGATCTGAGGCAGACGGTGCGTCGTGCTTGTGCCGGCATAGTATGGACTGTCCGGCGTCTCGCCAAATGACTTGTGGCCCCAGAACAACTTGGATCCTTGAGCGGTCGAGTCGTGAAAATGGCAAGATGAAATATCTGCGGCATGAACATGCAGGTACCAGCCACAAACCACGTGCCAATAGCCAAACTGAACACCCAGTGCGTGGCAGGCCCGAAGAGGAAGAGCACAGCCGTCTCCCACGATGTGAGGGCAGCCATAATGGCTCTTCGGCTTTGCCTTTGCCTTTTGCTTTGCTGTTGCCTTCGGTGTTGCCTTTGGTTTTGCCGTTGGTGTCAACTCCGTTTCTATGGACCGCCCTTGCGCCGTTAGGACTACTCTCCATCTCCCGATAGGCGGCCTCGTCGCGCGACAAGTTGACCAGCAGCTCCGCACAGTAAGCCCAAAGGTAACGGGGGTCCTGCAGGAGAGTCATGATGCAAATGCCTTTGAGAGAGCCCGCCGTCCTGCTGGGAAAGACTCGCAAAGACCATGTCGTGGGCGGCATTCATGGGTCTCTGTGTAGGCCGTGGAAAGACAGCTTGGGCCTCGGCCAGCTCCGTATCGTGGACGCCCATCATGCGACGGCCCGGCCGGTGGACAAGGCCGTCTGTAACCCGGGAAAATGGAGTTCCTTCAGGATTGGCCAATTAACCACAATTCACTGGTTGTAAATAAAATCCCGGACGTTCATACCATCGCAATATAGAAAAAGATACAAAAGATATAAGATATTTCAAAAAATGTTCGGAATTTGTTACCCAAGCAGGTTGCTAAAAACGATGGCAAAAAACCGGCGCAGACAGCATGTCCCATTCTGTTTCATTTGTCGTAAATGCATATAAACCCGTAAACCGTTGGCCAAGAAATAAAGAAGAAGAAGAAGAGCAAGAAGATAAAACTAAAGGGGGTAAAAAGTAACAAAAAAAAACCAAGATAAAAGAAGAGAAGAACGCTGAAAACAAAACCCAAAAATGTAAATGTCGTAACCGGACTGTTGAGAGTCATTTGTCGTCGTATATAGTTCGTGACGAATATCGTCATACGCCGCACTCACGCCGCAACACTGTTCGTCATGCTGCCCCAGCGGAAGCGGCGTAGCGTGCTGCCCGTCGATGACCGCATAATCTCGCGGCCACAGGCACCTGCGCCCGATGCCGAGGTGTTGGTCGATGCAGACATGGATGAGGCAGCCGACATGGACGACGCAGCCTCTTGGCGGCCAACCTCGCGGCCAATGACAAAGCCGGCGCCGAAACCGACAACAGAGACGAGCACGACGACGCCGGCACTGACGACCCAGGTCAGTAGTGTGGGGCTGATCATGGTGACGTCGGACTCGTTGTTGTTGGCAGCCGACGAAGAAGTGCGCTTCTTCTTGGTGACGCGGGGCGAGGACTTGCTGGCACCAGTGCGCTTGCTCTTGCTCGACGTGGAGACGGCGCTGACGGCGCTGTTCCGAGAAGAGTGGTGCTGCTGGTGCTTGGTGGAGGAAGAATCGGCAGCGTTGGAGTGGCGGGCGGTCTGCGTATTCGTCTGTGGGGGCATCCGCGGAGGCTGGAATGGTGTGCGTGTGCGCGGTGACACGGCTCCCTCATTGTCGTTGTTGTCGTCCATCAGCTCCGACTCGGGCACAAGACGCAGGCCCATCGGCTGGTTGCTTGGCCGCAAACCGGCGTTGGCTGAAGATGACGACGGCTCTCCGCCGACAAAACCGATACCATTTCCGTTGCCACTGCTCGACTCCTTCTTGGGCAACCCACGGGCAGCCGCTGCACACGACAAGAGCGTGGTCAAGGACGCACGCAGAGCCGCATCGTTGTCTTCACGGTAGGACGGAGACATAAAGTTGGGGGCAGAGTTGCGCGCAGGCCGCGACGAACGCGGTGCATAGGGGGCCATGTGTGGAGGCATCTGGGAGTGTGGTGTGGGCAGAGAGCGGTGAGACGAGGGCTGCAGGTGTGTGGGAGGGTGCGAAAAGGCGTTGGGCTGGGGCCGGAAGGTGGGCGGGCTGTTGGACGAAGAAGGCATGCCGAGGGCCGTACCGTCGTCATCGTCGTCGTCTTCATCGTCGCCGTCGCTCGCTTCCACCCGCTGCCGCAGCCGGGCCTGTGCTGCCTGGTATTGCAAGAGAGAGTAGCTTTGAGAGGGACGGCCGCCGCCGACATCCATTTCCAGGTTCTCGGCCGAGCTCGACAGGACCCGGTCTTCCTCGCTCTCTGTCTCGTCGTATTCCTCCTGGCTGCTGCCTGCCGAGCTCCGGGCCGTGGGGTTGACGGCGGTCAGCGCGGAGGAGGAAGGCTGGTTGTGCGTACTTGTTGAATGTGAGGACTGTTGTCTGGACTGTTGTCTGGAAGTCTGAGAAGAGGGAGACTGCGAAGATGCTGCCGCTTCGACTTGCTGTAGCAAACGACGCCGCCGTTGGGGAGTGGCATTCGCATTCGCATTCGGCATGGCACCGCCGTTGACACCTGTGGCGCCGCTGCCGACGCGCAGGCCGGTGATGACAATCTCATCGGCAATCGAGGACAGCGACGAGGACGACGGCTGCGAGGCGATCTCGACCCAGGACTCGCCGCCGACCGTGGCGGCCATATTTTGGTGGCGAGAATTAATCGTGGAGGTGGTCGTGGTGTTGGTATTGGTGTTAGTTGCTGGACCCTCAGCGGGCAAGAGAGGGTCCCGTCTCGTTGGCGGCGGCATAGTGGATCCGATGCGATAAGGCGTGATGATGGGATGGCGATGGGTTGTGAAAGTTAAGAGGATCGTGAAGATGAAAAAGGTGAAATGGAAACAAATGAAAACGAATGACTAGATCCTCACGGGACGTAGTAGGTAAGAGGCAGTCTCAAAAGTTGGTGTGGGCAGAAAGAGGCACCCCGTGTTTGAGACGCCTGGCGCGCGCGGTGGTGCAGGTTAAACTTGGATTGTTGGCACGGGGCTCACTGTTCCAAGGAAAGAAGGCGCGGGTGGGCGTGGGATGGGTGAGTTTAGGTTGGGAGTTGCGCAAAACGGCAAGAGGACTGGGAGAAAGTCGTAAATCGTGAATAAATGGCAAGAGCGATGGATGAGGGAAGCAGAGACAAGAGACGCCTCGTGGATCGACTCTCGTACGAGTAAAGAAGACTGCGACCGTCCGAGACCCGGTGTGTTGTGTTATGTTCCAGATGAAGTTTGTCGTGGAAGTTGGGGGGGACTTAGATTCCTTTTACTTGTTTTGTCAGATATTACTCCGTACTGTTGGCGTGGCCCCGTACAGAAGTGAGAGAAAGTGACTGTGCAATGTGCTGGCAAATGGGCTGGCGACACGGTATTGGCCTCCGCCTTTCTTATTACATGTTGATAGAGGAAGGAAATAGGGCCACCGTCTTCGGAGGGCAGGCGTGAGAGAGGGGAAAGCCAAGCTGAAAGGAAGGCGCGAACTGGATGGTGGTTGGGAGAATGGGAATGGACTGTTTTAGTAAGTGCCCAAGTGAACTGTGACGAGGTGAGGAGAGAGGAGAGAGGAGAGAGGAGAGAGGAAAGGAAAAGGGAGAAAGGGGACAAGGGAGGAAAGAACAACGGATGAAACGGGAGGATAGTTTGTTGAAGGAAAGAAAGAGTGAGTTGGCAAAGGAACGATAGAACAGATGAAAGAAGGAGGAAGGAACAAGGGCAAGGGAAAGGGGAATATGGAAAGCACGAGGAGCCAAATACAGCCAAAAACGGCTGTGATGTCTTAGTCGCTCCTCCCTCTCCGCACCGTTAACAGTCTTGCACCTTCTTTCTCCTCTTTGCGTATTTGTGCCTTTGCGCCCAACAATACAGTTAAAAAGGGGTCTCGACACTTGACTTGAGCGACAGGTCAGAGCGCTACGTCAGGAGAAGAGAGGGGCCGATTTAGAACTAGGACTAGCGAGGCGCAATCCAGACGTGGGAGCACGAGGCCAAGGTCCAAGTGGTGCTGACCGCCTTCCGGAGAGGGGAGATAACACGGTATCTCCAGTTGTGTCCTCGACCTGATTTAAGGGAATCTCCTCAGTATCTCAAATACTTTTGTCTTTCTGCCAATCTTTGTTCTTTTTTCCCTGCAGACTGACGCTGTTGGCAGGCGGAGTCTGTGTCGATCGCGCTTGCCGCCTTACGGCGGATGGGGACGCTGTGCGCATGTTTTCTTTGTTGGTGTCTTTCGTTTTAATACTGCTCTATTGCTCTTTCCCTTTGTCCCTTTTACGTCCTTTCTGCCCTTTACTTCCTTGCTCGACTTTGAAAGTGCAGGTGCTTCTTTGCGCTCTTGTCGTCTATGTTAGAGAAGCCTATTAAGCGTGAGAGTGAGAATATATAACTACGCGGCAGTGTCTAGACCTGAAGAGGCTGAGGATGAGGAGTGATGTGAGATGCGAATAGTAGGGTGGGTGGGGTGGGGGATGCGCGGTGGCCAAAGGCAGGCCAAGAACGGTGTGCAGCCGCACTGGCACCCACCTTCCGAGTCCTCAAATAGCATGTTGTGAAGCACATTAGCATTTCCATATTACTGAGTATGCTCATGGTACTTGTGTTTTGTTGGGGAAGTAGGGCAGGAAGGAAGGAACGATGGGATAGGGAAAGGGGAAAGGGGCGACAAGATTATCATGCTTCTGGGGCTGGCCGCCACTGTTGGCGGGCCATATATGTGGAAGGAACGGCACATTCGGAACTGAGGACATGGAAAGTGCTATTCTGGCTCTCAAACAGAAGTATCTCGTTCTGCGAGCAGATTCCATCCACATTGTGCCTGGCACGTTACTGGAATACACAACGAACGGTCCCCGTCAAAGTCGAACTGAGTCGACATCGGGCGAGACGGGCTCTTTCCCCCACTTCTGGCAGCTATGACGCGATGGGCTGGCCACTTACATAGTGCGACTCGAAAGCGCGCCGAAACACGCAATGGAATGCAAGGGCGCCCTACCAAAAACGCGTGTCGCTCTTGAATCTTTAATAGGCACGCCACGCCGTAATAGCTTGCATCTTTTGTCCACCTAAACTCAACGTCGCCGCGATTTCGGGGCTTCAAGTCGAACATCCCACTCTGCCCAGACCTCTTTGGTTCTCAACAAGACAAACGACGACGTATGCTTCTCGCTTGGACTGTTTTATTCTTTTATCTTTTCGGGCATCCTATTTTGCAATGTCAACGATATTGTAAGTTGACGACTCGAAATAAAGTCGATCGGCGGTTTACTTCCAGTATGGCTCGATGTCGACCAAAAGACGGCCCAGGCAATCTCAAGATCCTCTCTCCGACTTACACGCATCCTTGCACAGCATGTGCGGGTGGATCGATCGTTCCGTTCTGGCCGTTTGGCTTTCTCGGTTCCCATGTTTCTCTTTCTGCGCCTGGCTCGGCACTGGAGCGGCATGGCAGCTGGTATGTAAGTACTACGGGTTATTTTACATTTATTTTGTTCCGTCTGTTTCAACGCAGTCGTACAGAGTACAGATGACGCAGTTTTCTGCACGCCGTGGCCCCTCTGCCGTCTTGCCATTTTGCATTTTGCATCTTGCGATTTTCAAGTGACATCGTCTGGTACGATCTGGTCCATACAAGAAGAAATCGTGCGCATCCGATAAATGAACATCTCGAATCGACCGACCTTTGAAAGGCACTCAGCACGACGTGAAAGTAATAGAGATTAAAAACAATACAGCCTCAAACAGCCTACTCTAGGCACTTATAAAATCTCTAAATCTCCCTTATTATGTCACTGGTGGAGTGCAAGAAAGACAGTTGAATGTGACCTCCAAAAGAGCCAATGGCAGTCAAGAACGTCAAGGCTGGAGAGGTCACGCTTCCCTCCAACAAGGACGATGAGGGGAAACACAAGATCGCAGCCTGGTTGGACGACGAGACAAAGCATGTTGACGGAGGCGAATTTACTCTGGTAATAAATGCAGGTAATTGAACGTTTGTATTTATTTTGTCGTGAATTTTGTGTGTGGATATTTCCCCAAATATTTGGAAAGGATTTAATGGTGACAATAACCATTTAAATAAATATTTGGATAAACCAAAATAAACAAATACGAGACTCAAAGTTATCTGAAGCGACACGATCATGTCAATAATAAAAATAGACAAGGCTGATTTCCAACGAGAGATCTATGAAGCGGATCCAACATTCACTGGAGGTGAGTAGCTTTCTGGCGAGTGAATGATAAGAGGCCAACCGGCAAGGCTGGACAAGGCTGGACAAGGCTGTCAACGACAAAACATCGACAATAAGCATAGGCAAACGTAGACAGTACACATAATATCGTCACATGGTCACACAGTAGAGAATACAGTCACAAGGTAAGTGAATGAGACAAGATGCCGACAGTGAATAATAAATAAACTTTTATATATAACCTGAACACCAAGGCGTTTCTCTGGTATGCTTTTTTCTATCATGGTATTACGGAGAAGAGAGAAAGGAAGGAGGAGAGGGAAGAGGGAAGAGGGGGAAGAACCTTCTTTTTCTTTTGTGCATTTGTGTACTTACCAGCGCGACACGTAAAAATCGACTCGAAGAGACCCGGGACGAGCCCGAGTCTCCTTTTGTAAATCCCCAATGCCTTGCTAGCCCACGAAGACGAGGCGACGAACGGCATGCGAAAAGGAACTCGTCACAGACGTATCATCGCCTCTTGGCAGAACCGGCCTCGAGAGACCAGAACCGCAATGCCCCGGAATAGAGTGACCGATCCCAGTTTGGAACAGAAAGAAGTAGCTTTTGAATAACATGCCCTTCCACCCATACAATTATGTTTATGTGTATGGAGGTCGGATATTAGAGCCCTCAGGAGAGATCCCCCAGTGAAGAGTAGTTTTATGATAGAAGAGTAAAGCCCACAGACGAAAGCATGCGTGAAAAATAGAATACCATGTACCAAAGTAAAGAAAACAAGTTTTGCCCCAAACAGAAGAAAGAAGAAACAGAATGATATGAAACCCATCACAAAAAACTTTTGTTCTAATCGTAACACAGTCCCCACCGAGCTTTTTGTCTTTGTTTCTTTCTTCCTTTCTTCTTTCTGGTAGCAAAAGACGGGACGGAGCCAGCAGAGCCAACGCGAGCCAAAATAAAACCAGTCATCAGGTCATGGTCATCATCGTGTTTCTTAGTCCGCAGTCTCCCTCTCCTCTGTGAAAAGGAAGAAGAAACTGGGGAAAATAGAAACGATTTCAAGCCCCACAGAGTTTCGGATCGAGCCCTCAGTTGCATCGCGGCTTCTTTTGGAATCAACCAAAGAAGCCCTCTCTCACGAGCTTCTGGCTTTTGTGTTCGGAACCAACCAAACAACAAAAAGACCAGACCGACAGCCAACCTAGCCAAATACCCAACGTTATGTGTACGCGCAGAAAACCAAACGATCCCTCGGGAAAATTAAGCCGCTATGCCGCCAAAAGAAGATGTAGGAAAGAGAAAAGAGAAAAGAGACAAGAAGACCGAGTAGAGTTTCCTTCTACGCTCAAAGAGCTTAGAAGGTAGTCTTCTTGCCCTGGAAGCCGCTGTTGCCGCCGCCACGGCCGCCGAAGCCACCGCGGCCACCGCCACGGCCACCACGGTCACCGAAACCACCACGGCCACCACCACGGCCGCCGAAGCCGCCACGGCCACCACCGCGGCCACCGAAGCCACCGCCACCGCCGCGGCCGCCGCCGAAGTCGTTGCGGGGCTTGGGGGTAGAGTAGTCCAGGCGGACGTTGCGGCCGGCGCAGTCCTGGCCGTTGAGCTGCTCGAAAGCCTTCTTGGCATCCTCGATCGAGTAGAACGAGACGTAGCCGAAGCCCTTGGGGCGACCAGACTCCCTGGAGACACGTTAGTAGATGTTCAGATGTTCATCAAGAAGAGTGAAGAGAGAGGGGGTGTGTGCTTACATGTCAGTGGGCAGACGCAGGCTCTTGACGTTGGAGACCTCGTTGAAGAAGGCGGAGACGGTGTCCTCGTCGGCGTGGAAGGGCAGGTTGCCGACGAACAGGGTATCGCTCTCGGGGGAGATGGTGTCGCCGTACTTCTTGGCACGGTCGGCGGCGGCGCCGTTGGCGCCGTCGTTGTTCTTGGGACGGGCAGTCGAGAAGTCGAGCTTGAGCTCGCGGCCCTCGATGAAGTAGCCCTGCATCTTGTCAAAGGCAGCCTTGGCGTTGGCGGCCGAGTCAAAGTCGACGTAGCCAAAGCCGCGCGAGCGCTGCTGCTCACGGTCGGTGATGACGCGGGCGCCAACCAGGCCCTCGCAGACCTTGAACTCCTCGTACAGCAGGTTGTCGTCGACCTTCCAGCCCAGGTTGCCAGCGAACAGGGTGGTGCCCTGCTCGGGCTCGGCAGCCTCCTCGGCGTCGTCCGTCTTGGCCTTCTTGGCGGCAGCAGGCTCCTCGTCGTCGGCCTTGCGCTTCTTGGAGGGCTCCTCGGTCTTCTCCTCGGAGTCAGAGTCGGAGTCGGAGTCAGAGTCGGACGAATCGGAATCAGAGTCGGAATCAGAGTCAGAGTCGGACTCAGCCTTGGTCTCCTTCTTCTCGGCCTTCTCGGCCTTGGGCTTCTCCTCCTCCTCCTCGTCAGAGTCGGAAGAGTCAGAGTCGGAGCCAGAGTCAGAGTCAGAGTCAGACTCGGACTCGCTCTCAGACTCCTCCTTCTTGGCGGCCTTCTTGCCGTTGGCCTTCTCGGCCTTGGGGGCGGGCTTCTCCTCCTCAGACTCAGACTCAGAGTCCGAGTCCGAGTCGGAACCGGACGAGGCAGAGCTGTCCGAGTCGCTGTCGGACTCGCTCTCAGACTCGACCTTCTTGGCCTTCTTCTCCTTCTTGCCGTTGACGGCCTTGGAAGCGACTTCCTTGGCAATCTTCTTGGACTTGGCCTCCGAAGACTTGGACGGCTTGGTGACGCCGCCGTTCTTGACGCTCTTGATGGGGTCGGCAACAGCCTTGACCTTGGTCTCCTTTGACTTGCCCATTGTGAATGTGTGGGGGGTTGTGTTGTAGAATATGGTAAAGATGTAGATGGGTAAGAGAAAAGAGGATGGAAGGAGAAAAGATGTTGGAGAGAGTTGGAGAGAATGAAAAAAAAAAGAGATGTAGGAAGAGAGAGAAAAGAGGGAAGGAGATGCGACTGAAAAAATGGGAGAAAAAAGGCAGGATGTTATATGGGAATTGGGGGAAGGAGGACGAGCAGAGCCTTTCTTGCCCTTCTTGCCTGCGCCAGGGACCAGAGCCTGCTTCCTGGCAAAACTTTTTTTTTGCACGGCAAAATTCTCTTCAAAATAATTAGCGTGGTTGGTCGGACACTAAGAGACTGACCATTGCATGAGTGGGGCCAGGCGGTGAGTGTCGAGAAGTGTCAAAAGGGAGGAAAGGCACGAGCGCCTAGGTTCTCTTAATTGGGGAAAGTGCGGCCTGGAATGCAAGGCAGGAATTTTTGCTCTCTTTCCAGCGCCCGCCATTGGCTTTGGTGTGATTTGGCCGTAGAGCCGTGGTACTCCATCCGAAGAACGAATATCCAAACTATCACTACCACGACGAGCAACGACGACGACTGACGAACACCCACCGTCCCGTCAACGACACAAACCTCTCTACCCTCTTTATCTCTTGTCGAGCACTCCTATATCCACAATGCCGACGCCCGAGTCGGCCTCGTTCCTGGCTAAGAAGCCGACAGTCCCGCCGACTTTTGACGGCGTTGATTACGACGACACGAAGCGCTTAAAGCAGGCGCAGGATGCGATCATCCGCGAGCAGTGGGTGCAGGTGATGATGGGCCGGCTGGTGCGAGAGGAGATGAGCAAATGCTACTACCGGGAGGGCGTCAACCACCTGGAGAAGTGCGGCCATTTGAGAGGTCAGTCTACCCCCGATTGATGGCAGATGAACAGGATACTAGGTACTAACCCCCCCAGAACGGTATCTGCAGCTGCTCAAGACGGCCAGAGTCAAGGGCTACCTGTTTGAGCAGCAAAACTACTTTGAGAACAAGCAATAGAGCGTTTGTTCGAAGCAGAGACGCGAGACAAGTCGAAACGACGCGGGGGTACGGACGACCGGACGACGCATTGGCACATGGCTACGGGCCGCGAACCATCAACCGGCGACGAGAAGAGCGAGCGACTGCCTACAAACTACGACGACGGAAGCTCTGCCACGCGGGAACCCTGTAAATGGGACACGAGAGTATGGTGCGAGGAGGGGAAAGCGGGAAAATGGGCTGGGCTGGCGAGGGTATTGGGCCCCTCTAACGGCACCAAATGTACATATCTACTGTGTTAAATGCAATTTTTTGAAAGCCAAGACGAGACGGACGAGATTTGTGTCTTCAAAAGACGTGTGGATGGCTCAATGTTGCATTTTGAGACGTCATTATGAGCCATGGCCGTGATTTACAGCTTGAAAAAGCTGCCCCAGATGAGCTCACCAGAAACAGAAGGCACCTGATTGGTCCACTTTTGGGTGTGGATAGGGGGAGTTGTGAGAGGCAGAAAGGAGAGGCCAACAATGCCGCATTGAGGACAAGATATGACATGAATTGAAGCGAAAGCATGAAAAGAGGTTTATTTTGGATTTTCTGACAAAATGGTATGATCCCAACACTCCTGTGGTGGTCAATTGAGAGCCTCATTCTGACTCCCAAATCTGGTCACGTGCCAAGCAAGGCTATGGGTTGACTTGGGCAATTGGCGGCTAACGCCGAAAAAATAGAGAATACAGGCCTCTGACCCCTACGAAAAAAACTGTGGGCCTGTGGGCAGAAAAGAGCTTTCTCGCGCCTCGAGTGAGAAACGTCGTGCGACCAGACGAGACGGCAGACGACGAAACCTCGACGACGACGGCAACAGACGGCTACCGAGCCGCCTTCACACATCAATTGCCTTATACACGCCGATGGCAAGCACAATGAACGTCTGCCGGACGGCCCTGCTGCGGAGGGCGCTGGCCTCCTCCTCTTCCTCGACTTTCTCTTCCTCGATCACATCACGGGCTGCCGCCTCGCCATTACGCTCTTCCGCTTCCTCTTCTCTCTTCTCAACCTCTTCCACACTCAGAAACGCCGCTGCTGCGGACGCACCATCACAAGACGCCAGCGCAGCACCAGCAGCACCAGCAGAAGGCGATGCCGCTGCCGCTCCGTCTGGGTCGATCTCGTCCTGCCCCGAGGGAACCGTCCTCGTCGGCCTCAATTACACCAAGGGCAAGACTGACCCGGTCGCCAAGCGCGACGAGGACTATCCTGCATGGCTGTGGAAGTGTCTCGATGTCATGAAGAAGACCGCCGCCGTCGAAGAAGACGCCGGTGATGAGTTCTGTATGTCCCGCCTTAACCATTCGATATACTGCAATACTGCACCCCATGGGACCATCTGCTAACGTACCCTTTCCCTCCCCCCACAGCCAAAAGCAAAAAGCAGCGGCGGCTGGCGCTGAAGCGGCAACGCGACCTGGAGGCCAAGATCATGGCGACGGGCGACCTGACGGCCCTGGCGCCCAAGATCCCGATGCAGCACCAGACGATTGATTTGCCTGTGGGCGTGGCCAGGGGTGAGGGTGAGGAGCCCGCAAGCATCCTGGACGACACGCTGGAGGCGGCGACGAAGCGCAAGGAGCTGCGGATGGCGCTGCGCAAGGAGCGGCGGGCCAAGATCAAGGAGAACAACTACCTGCGGTCAATGTAGGTGTTGTGTGTTGGGGGAAACTGAAACTGAAAAGAAAGAGAAAAAGAAAAATAAAATGGACGGCTTAGGCATGGGAGCATATCATTGTACATTGTATGAATACATAGAATTTGGAGCAAAAGAACGACTTCCTTCTACGAGCTTGTTTACGCTTGGTAGAGCATATGTGTTTGCGTGCAAGTCTGAATAAAGATGCGAAATAATATGAAATTGAGCCAGACGCCAGAGGACCCATGCGGCGTCGTGAATCGAGATCCTAGCCGAGAAATAGTACATAAAGTACATGATGAAGACGGAGAAAGAAATAGACATGAAAGAAGAATGAAAAAAAAAAAGAAAGAAGAAAAACGCACAAATAAAGTAATGGGTCCAAATATCCCGCAATCCAGTTAACCAAAAATGCTGTTCGCTCATACGCTGTCATGATCATGAGAGACGAAGAAGAAGGAAAGAAAGAAAAAAAGAAAGAAAAAAGAAAACAAAGGGTAAAGAAGAAAACAAAAGGATGTAGACGGGGGCATCTACATTATTGCACAGCTGTTTGATGCGGCGGGCAGGGCGGGTATGGGCAGCGCCGTGTGGTGCCACTCGAGGTGCAACTGGAAGTCTGCCAGCGACGGGAACCCGTGCTCGTCCTGCGCGTACTTTGTCTGGTCGCCCTCGGCACTGTCATAATACAAATAGTCGTCGCAGTACGGGCACCACAGCCGCGCCTCCCAGTCGCCCGCCATGGGCGGCAGGTGGTTGGCAATGGCCAGGGGCGCAAAGACAATGGTGCGCGGACTGCTGGCGTCGGACACGGCGACGGTCGTAGCCTGCCAGCGTGGGTAGTCGTCCTCGCCTCCCTCGTCGGGTGGAGGCGTAAAATAAGAAGGCGAGCCTGTCGGCTGGTTGGACGAGAGCTGGGGCGACGGCCGCCGGAACGTGGGCAACGGTGTCGTTGGGTTAGCCGAGGCCGTGGCTGAGGTTTTCGGGGCGGCAAACGGAAGGTAGGAGACAGAGTTGGACGACGAGGAATGAGGGCTGTTGTTTGAGGAGATCGCGGCCGGCGGGGCCCGTGTTGTTGGCAGCCGTTGAATGTCTTCCCAGACAACGTGGCCGTCGCAGAAGTCGCAGATAAAGGCGATATCGCGGTCGCCGAACCGCTCAAACGTGCCGACAATGTTGCAGTACGGCACGAGGTCCTCGAGAGTCGGTGGTTTTGGTGGTGGAGAAGGAGGCTGGTCGGGATGGAGGGGGATGGTAGTTTGTGCGGGCTCAAAGGAGGTGTCAAAGGCGGAGGGTGTGGGTATTGGTGTAGGCCTGTTTGTTGGTATTGGTATTGGTACAGGCGCTGCTGCTGGTGTATTGTATGATGGTGATCTTTGCGGTTGCTTCATGGCAGATTTGAGCAGTGGTCGATTCGATGTCGGGTTGGCGCTTGCGCTTTGTGAGGAGGACATGGGCGGCTGTGGCGTCATTTCCACGCTCTCAAAGTCGTCGTCTCCGTACGAATCGTTGAAGCCTGACCGGCCCCGGAACCGTTCTTGGCCGGCGAACCGTCGTCGTTCGCGCGCTCGTAACTGTGGCTGTTGCTGCTTCCATGCCGGCGTTCCTGGTATTGTTTGGGACTGGCTTCGGCTTGGGTTGCTGCTGTTGGAGCTCTCACCGTGCGTCTGACCTCTTGCCTGCCGTTTCCGGAGCTCTTGCTGCTCACGATATCGGCGGTACACGAGGAACGCGCCCAGACAGCGTGCACCACTTCCACTGCCGTCGCCGGCCTCATGCTCGGCATTGAAGATGCGGCGAGCGGCACGGCACTGTGCACGGTGCAGCTGGCGGCGCAGGTGGACGGTCTGGCGCACCCAGAGCGGGTTGATCGGCCCGCCCGATCGGATCCAGTCGCGGAACAGCTGTGTGTGGTCGTCGAAGTAGCCCTTGAGCGCCGCCAGCTCAGCAAGCGATTCGGCTGGAAGGTCAGCAGGAGGAACATAAAATGAATAACATATTATGAATATGGGGAGTGTGAGAGACTTACGCTTCCTGTCATTCTCGTAGTAGAACTGGCCGTTGACGAGCGGGGCCATGGCCTGGAAATCGCGCTTTGCCTCGTCGAGCGCCTCCTCGACGGCGCGGACCTGCTCAAACTCGTCCGGGCCCCAGCCGCGCTTGTCGGCAAACATCAATATGCGCAGGGTGTCCTGGATGGCCATGGCAATGGCGGCGAGCAGAGAGCCGACGGTCTCGGAGGGTGTCGGTGCGGCTGCAGGGTTGGGCGCATGTCGTTGTGCTTGTTTGGACGCGGATCTCGCCGACCCAGGTCCTGAAGCAGACGCAGACCCTGATCTCGACGCAGGTGCAGAGCCAGATGGTGTAGAAGAGGAACCAGAAGTGGACGCGGCCGTGTCCGTAGAGGGTGTACTTCGACTAGCCATGGCTGCTGTGTCGGCCGCCTGCCGTCGTCTGTGTGTCTCGTTCCTTTCGTTGTCTCTTATCGTGTCTTGTTGTCGTTCGTCGTGTCTTCGTGTCTTCGTATTGTCGTCTCGCCCTCTTTTGGGGCTTCTCTCTCGCAAGGCCTCTCTCTACCGGCCGTGCTCGCTGGTCGGCCGAATGTGCAAGACGGCGCGCGGCGGCAACATGCTAAGGAGCCGGCAGACGGTCGTGGCGCGTGTGTACACAGCAACAGTATGTCGTGGTTTGTCGGCTGTCGAGTAATCTTGTGGGCGTTGGCTGTCAAGTGGTCTGTCGAGGTCTGTCGAGGTGTGGCTATGTTGTCTGATCGTCTTGGCTTTGGATGTCTCGTCGTTCTGCCGTCTCGGTCAGGTTGTTTGCTGTCACTCTGTCATCTGTCGTGGGGCGTGGAGAAACGGAAATAATAGCGTTGAGACGCCCTGAAGCTGAAAATGGACTGGACAGCTTTTTCGAAAGGGCTGCTTACGCCCAGCCTTTTGCTATTCCTCCTTTCGATTTTTCGACTTTCAGGCGGTTCTTGTATTCCTTTTTCTCGCGGACTTGTTTGCGGCTGTATTCTGAACGGGAAGCGGAAAATGGAAAACGGGGTGTGGCTGTCAGCTTTTCGTTCTCTCTTTTCGTTTCCTCGTTTTGCAAGCCGTATTTGTTCGTATTTTAGTTTGACTTTTGTTTTCGGAACTTGGAGCGGCGGCGGCGGCTTATTTGGCGTATGAATTTGGCGTGACGGGCGCCTTTTGAGTTTGTTTTGGCGTCGTTTTGCCGTTTCTTCGTTTGTCTGTTTGTTGTCGTTTGTCGCTTTCTTGTCACTTTTTGTGTTGGCTTTGGTTTCGATATGGTTTGTGTTTTAGTCAAGGCAGACAAGTCCAAGTACCCCTTGCTCTTCCTTGATCTGAGTCTCGCTTTCCTTGTGCATTCCTTCTGCACCTTCTGTTACACGTGCCTGCCGTCAGCTTGTGAAGATACAGTGTCCCTTCGTGCTCCGTTCCTTCCTTTTCTTGTGTCGCTCCTTCTCTTTTTTTGCTCCTTCTCCAACACTTCCCCCCCTCCGAACCCAGAAAAAGGAAAGAGGCAGCCGGCGGGAGCTTGTGGCTCGAAACGTTGCTGATCCACGTAGGCGTAGCGGATAGGGAAACAAGGGGACCCGCCAGGTACCGGGCGCGCCCAGGAACATGGTGGGGGAAAGGCAGAAGGAAAAGGGAAAGCAGACAAGAAGTGTGTGGTGTGGTATCTCTTGGGGCTTCTTGGTGTTTGGAGTACGAAAGGGGTGGTGCGTGGCAGGGCGTGTGAAGGTGTTTGGGAGTTTCTGGCAAGGGCGGTCGCGCTCTTTCCTCTTTTTTTCTACTTCCTTCCCTTGCCCTCTTTTCGATCCTTTTCTTTTTGATCTCCAGTGTTCAGTTTCTTGTGCCCCCCGGCTCTTTCCTTCTCTCCTTCTTTCCTTGGTTCCTTTTTGCTCTTTTTGGTGCTCGTCTCCCTTTCTCGGTTGCTCTTTCCCTCCCTATCCGGGCGCGTTATCGAAGGATTCAGCCGCTGGAGACAGAACGGAAGGTGGTCGTTCTGGTCTGCTCTGTGCTCTGTACTCTGTACTCCGTACTCTATGACATTAGTATACTTTCGAGATACCTTTAGGCAAGGGATGGCGGGGCGCTATGATTGCCATTGCTACTATTTCTGTATCTCTGGCCGTTTGCTCGAACGGTTTATGGCGTAGCGCATGCTGGCCCCTGCCCTGGCCAGACTGGCACTTTTTGGTGTTACGGAACCGGTGACGTTTTCTGGGCTCACAAAAAATACGAAAACGTTGATGGGTTGTTCTTTCCACAAAAATGGCAAAATGGAAAATGAACGTCGGTGGTGCCTGCCAAGCGTGGTTGGATACCCGAACCCCAGATCGGCCAGCTATGCGAACGTTTTTTCCTGAAAACTTCGTATTCGTTCCTGCTTTTTACTCAGACACGCACTGTTCACACCAATTCAGCCTTACGGCAGTTGAAGGCATTAGCGGGCAAAGCACGGAAGGTGCAGAACAGGTGCTAAAACAGAGTCAGGAACAAAGGACGGAAGGAGCCAAGAAGACCGGTCGAGACCGCAGCTACTTTTGGCAGTTGCGGCACAGCGACATTCGCTTTACCTGCATACAGAAAGACGTCAGATATCATCAGATCAGCAAATCTGCAAATCAAATTATCAGCAGCATAGAGGGGCACAGGACGGAGTAGTACGTCGTACATACGTGCACAGCGCTTGTACCGCCACGCATCTTGATGCCTCGTCTCCCACCGTCGCTGTTTTGGCGAGCACGCCGATATTCACCATGTGCGGCTTTGCTGCTTCCAGTCTGTCGTGATCTTCCGTCTGCCCTGACAGAACTCCGCTGGATCCGAGAACATGTCGACGAGCGAAAAGACACGGCCGAGTGGAGGACGTATGACGTCCAACAGAAGATTCTGTCAATGTGCCGCCGTCGTGGCCGCGGCGAACCGTTGCAGTATGTCTTGGGAACGCAGCCGTTTGGATCCTTGGATCTGCTGTGCCGGCGAGGCGTATTGATTCCGAGGTGAGCGCAATGCACCCGGT
The DNA here is from genome assembly GCA_021396375.1 of Sporothrix mexicana. Lineage (NCBI taxonomy): Eukaryota > Fungi > Ascomycota > Sordariomycetes > Ophiostomatales > Ophiostomataceae > Sporothrix > Sporothrix mexicana. The sequence goes on from WNYC01000050.1 coordinate 249,030, forward strand.
ATTTGGTATTTGGTATTTTCTATTATTTTCTATTTGCTCGTCGCTGACAGTGCAGACCCGAACCAGAGGCATACTCTTATCATTTGGCCAACTTGTTGCTGAGAGAAAGACGCACGCAAAAGTCCAAGAGCACAGAAGCAGCTCCTCTCACGATCCTTGATGCTTGCACAGGAACAGGATGCATTGCCTTGCTGCTGTATGCAGAGCTGTTCAAAAAGGCTGAGGCAGCAGGCATTGGGCCTTTGCGGGTCGTCGGCGTCGATTTAGCACAAAAAGCCGTGTCATTGTCACGGACAAACGCCATTCGAAATGGGCTGGCGTCTGGCGATGTGACGTCTGAATCTGAACGACCATTGTTGTCTTCATCTTCTGTCCGGTTTGTCCAGGGAGATCTGTTTTCAGATGACTGGCTGAACGAGCCGGCCATTCAAGGTCTCTTGCAGACAGCAGATGCATCCCAACCTCCCCGAATCGATGTTTTGGTGTCCAACCCGCCGTATATCTCGACGGACGGCTTCGCACACGATACGGCACGATCTGTACGCCTCTTCGAGCCAAAGCTGGCCCAGGTTCCGGACCAAGTTCCGTTGTTTCTTCAAAAGATTCAAAAGGGCGGACTGTATGCGGAAGCAGCAGCCGAAGACGTGTTCTATGTCCGACTTCTGGAGCTTGCAGTCCGCCTTGATGCACGCATTTTACTTTGCGAAGTCGGTGGACTCAAACAGGCTGAGCGGGTGGTAGCACTGGCTCTGAAGCAGTCCTCTCTCCCACTCGAGGTTGAGATCTGGGCCGATCATCCAGACATTGTGGACGTTGACGACCCTAAAAGGTCAGTCACAGTGGCTGGCCGTAGAGTGTTCGTTAAAGGCAGCGGTCACGGACGATCCGTGTTTATTCGGAGGAGGTGATGCCATTCATTAGAGACAAAACGAAAAACGCTAAAAGAGCAGTGATGCTATTGTACGATGTGATGGCAATATTACATTATATACAGATACCCAGATACCCAATTTCCAGAGTCTTTACATAGTCCCAAATCTCATTTCAAGCACACCCTATCAAACCTAGAAAATCTAGAAAACAAAGTTGACCAGCTTGCCGTTGCGTATGACAATGGTCTTTTTCGCCCGGCGAATGTCGGGCTTGCCGTCGCCCGTTAGTCTGGCCCGGCCTTCGTCGGTCGCCAGCACGGCATCGGCCAGCCAGGTGCCCAGAGCGTCACCCTTCAAGTCTTCGGGTGCCCGTGGGATGTCCACAGCGACCCGCAGCTTACCGTTGATCTGGACGGCGCAGTTTTGCAGGCGCGGCTGCAGCCAGGCGACGGAGCCGTCTTCTTGCGGGAAGGCCGGGCCCGCGTCATACGCGTCGGCCACAAAGAGGCCGGGCAGCCCAGGTTCCAGCACGCTCCAGCACTCTTCGGCGAAAGCGGGCGTGATGGGCGCGAGCATGCGGACGAGCGCCGATGTGGCTGCTCGCAGGACGGAAGGCGTGATGACGCCGGCCTCGTGGGCAGAAACCAACGTGTTGGACAGGCGCATGAGGTCTGACACGACCGTGTTGAGCGCATAGACGCGCGTGTACGAGGCGGTGACCGAGGCGATGGCGCGCTGCACCTCGCGCCAGACAGCGGCATCGACGTCCCACCGGGCGAGGTCTTGTTCGTTTTTGGAGTCGCGGCGCGCCTCGAGATCGTCGGCGACGGAAGGCGGCAGTTCTGCCAGTTCTGTCTGTTGAGGAAGGGAGACGACCAAGTCGTGGATACGGCCCAGCCAGCGTGTCACGCCCGTAATCTTGTCCTCGTCCCAGTTGACAACATCGGCGACAGCCGCCTGGAAGAGCATGTGGGCGCGCGTGGCGTCGGCGCCGTGGCGGGCAATCGTCTCGGTGGGGTCGACGCCGTTGTGCTTGGACTTGCTCATCTTTTCGTAGACGACGGAGGCGGGCTGGCCGGTTGCGCGAACCGTTGGTTGGCTCGGATTGGTCGTGGCATCGACCTCGTTGGGCAGCAGGTAGCGGCCGGTCTCGGGGTCGACGAGCGTCTTGCCGTGGACCATGCCCTGCGTGATGAGGCGAGTAAAGGGCTCAAAGGGTTCGTGGACGGTGGAGGGCGTCGAGGCAATCTCCTCGTTCTCCCCGTTCTCACCGTTTTCTGCTGTTGCCTCCCCGGCAGACGGTGCACCTACCAGCTCCGACGTCATGAGCACTTTGTAGATGAAGCGGGCGTACAACAGATGCAGAATGGCGTGCTCAATGCCGCCCAGGTAAAGATCCACGGGAAGGTTGGTCAGCGCCTTCTCGGCAGAGAACGGCGCGTCTTTGTTGTGCGGGTCGACAAAGCGCATGTAGTACCAGCTCGAGTCGACAAAGGTGTCCATGGTGTCGGTGTCGCGCTTGGCCGGGCCATGGCAGGAGGGACAGGGCACATTGACCCAGTCGGCGGCGGCGGGCGAGGCCAGCGGATTGCCGACGTTTTTGCCGGCGAAATGCTGCTCGACGTCCGGCAGCGTGACGGGAAGGTCGGACTCGGGGACGGGAACGGCGCCACAGCTGTCACAATGGATAATGGGGATCGGCGCGCCCCAGTACCGTTGCCGGCTGACGAGCCAGTCACGGAGACGCCAGCGCTCGGTGGCTGTGGCGAGACCGGCCGCCTCGAGCATGGACAGCAAGACTTTGCCAGCCTCCTTGGACGGCCGGCCCTTGTACGGACCGCTGTGGGCCGTCATGTAGCCGTGGCCGACATACGGCGCGTCTTCTTCTTTTGGATCTTCTTCTTTTGGAGAAGTACCGAGTGACTTGTCGTCTTTGTCGACGTCCAGGACAGCCGTGGCCTCGTCTTCCGACGCCGAGAGAACATAGCGCACAGGATCGCCGCCGCGGTGCTGGCGCCAGAAGGCGTGGTCTCGCACATCGTGGCCGGGCACGCCCATCACGGCACCCTCGCCGTAGTCGCCCAGGACATAGGGCGCCACATAGACGGGCAGAGACTCTTTGGCGGCATCGGGCGTGCTGTCGTGGTAGGCCAGCGGATTGATGGCCCGGACGTGCGGCAGCACATAGCCGACCTTGGAGTCGGGCGGCAGCGCCGGCAGCGTGTCTAAAAATGCCTGCAGCTCGGGGTCCGACTTGGCCAGGCGCTGCACGACAGGATGCGACGCCGCCAGCGCAACATATTGCACGCCCAACAACGTGTCAATTCTCGTCGTGTACACTTCGAGCGCCGACGGAACCTCGTGGTTGTACGCGAGAAGAGGAAACTTGACCAGCGCGCCCGTCGACTTGCCCAGCCAGTTGCGCTGCATCGAGAGCACGCGCTCCGGCCAGGCGTCGTTTTTGGAGAGGACGTCGAGGTCGTCCAAAAGGGCCTGGCGGTATTCGGAGATCTTCAGGAACCACTGCTTGAGCTGCCGCTTTTCGACGACGGCGCCCGACCGCCACGACCGCCCCTGGGCATCGACCTGCTCGTTGGCCAGCACCGTCTGGTCGACCGGGTCGTAGTTGACCTCGGCCTCGGCCTGGTACGCGAGCCCGCGCTCGTGCAGCAGCAAAAAGATCCGCTGCGTGTGCTTGTAGAAATCCGGCTCGCACGTCGACAGCTGCCGCGACCAGTCCCAGCTGCCGTTCATGCGGTCCAGCTGCGCGCGCATGCGCTCAATGTTGGCGCGCGTCCACGCTGCCGGCTGCACGCCGCGCTCGAGAGCGGCGTTTTCGGCGGGAAGACCAAATGAGTCCCAGCCCATCGGGAGCAACACATCGTGGCCTTGCAAACGGTAAAAACGACTGACGACGTCCGCAATGACGTAGACGCGCAGGTGGCCGAGATGGAGGTTGCCCGAGGGGTAGGGGAACATGGGAAGGACATATTTAAATGGCCTCAAGGAGGAGGGGTCTGACGGATCTGACGGGTCGGCCGTCTCTGATGATTTTGAAGCCTGCTCTTTGGCGGCAGCCCACTTGGCCTGCCATTTCTGGTCGAGAGCAAGCAGATCAACCTTTTGGTGCTCGCGCTTGTGTTGTGCTACATCTGCATAGCCGCGTCTGTGTAAACTTGCGCCCCGAACGGCGAATTGTGATGATGTGGGATTTGTTTTGGAAAGGCTGGAAAAAGCGAAACAGCTTCTGGGATGCAGTCGGGCGGCCAGCCGCAGACGCATTGCCGCCTGCGCCGGCACGCTGCCTAATAATCGTCCATTGGAGAGCGGCATGGTTGTGTGCACACTGCAGGCCGAGAACCAGTCGCAGTATTGTTGTGTATAAGTGGCGTGATTGAGGTCAGACTTGAGGTTCGACCCGTGATGTGTTGATGTCTCTTGGCGGGCTTTTTTTCGATGGATCTTATCGATAAGGAAGGTGGTAACAGGCGAGCACCTGCCGTCATTCAGTAACAGCTCGCGTGGGGCAGCTCGCAGCTCTGGCAGGCACGACTGTGGGGTTGACGTTTAGCGCACCTGCCAGACCTGCCACTAACACCACCGAACAGGCCCCAAACAACTGACAACACTCTGGCGTCGATGATGCAAGACAAACGATGCGCCCTCTATGGTCTTGGAAGGCGATCTGGAGGATTTAAGGATCTGAGTGTGAGACTGTAAAACAATTGGTCGGAGATTGCACATACAGCGAACTGTGAGTCACATTGAATCGTATTTAAGAGGATCCAAAGCTCACAATCAACAGGTAATGATATATCTCGAGACGAGGTGCTGAGAGTACATGATTCTAGTCGATGTATCATCGACAAAACCGACACAATGGCACCGCCAACAGACGAAGAAAAAGAGGCCCTACAACAGGCGATCTTGGACCAGCTGGCACCAACACCGTTTGCAAGCGCAGGCCCATTGGTAGCTCTCACAAACGGCACGACCAACTTTGTCTTCCGTGGAACTCTTGTTACACGACAGCCAGATGGCGCAAAGAGTATTATTATCAAACATGCAACCGACTATGCAGCAGGCAACAAGGACTTTCCCTTGGATGTGACACGATCTGTAAGTTATGTCGACGGGCGCGTGTCTCTTCATTTCACTGGATACTGACAGAAACAGCTCTTTGAAGAGACGATGCTGGATGCCATGAATGCGTTTCCGCTAGAACGCCGGCAGACACTTTCTGGATACGCAAAAGAAACGCCATTCCAGGCAAAAGCCCCTAGACTTCTCTGGTTCGACCGTGCCAGCAACACTCAAGTCCTCGAAGACTTCCCAGACGCCATTGACCTCAAAGCGACGCTATTGGCATCCGCTGCAGAGGGAAGAGAGACGAGCCATCCTTTTGCGCAAGACAGACAGCTCGGCCACTCCATCGGCGTGGCTCTCGGCACATGGCTGCGCTCCTTCCATTCCTGGTCATCCGAACGCGGGCCGGCCCGCTCGTCTCTCCGGAAAGCGATTGCAGCAAACGAGCCAATGCGTCGACTGAAGCACCAAATCACATATGATGCTGTAGTGAAAGTGGTCGCGCAGTTTCCGAATGTACTGGGTGATCGACTACCTGTGCTGGAGTCTGTACAGGCGGCGGCCGCTGCCGAGTTTGACAAGAAGTCGCCGATCGACGGAGAAGACAGCTCTGGCAGCTCTGACTCTGACCGAGACTGGGGTATCATCCACGGCGATTTTTGGTCTGGAAAGTGAGTACATGTACGAGCTGATCGTTCTTTCATATCATCACCGGCTTAGGCTAATAGGCTGTAGTATCCTCCTTCCTGCAGACGATAGTCTGACTTTGGATTCTTCCTCGCAGCTCTTCATCGTCGACTGGGAGTTTGCCCAGTATGGCCACCGGGCATACGACATTGGCCAGCTGATTGGCGATCTCGTCGAGCGCGACCATTTTAAAGGCGCAAAAGCGTCACTCGACGTTCTCGCTGGATTTGTGGAGGGTTACTTTCCAGAAAAGTTGGACGAAACGACAGTCGACCTCCGCTTCCGCATCGCTATCCATGCCGGCGTTCAGCTCATTGGATGTTTTATTCGAAGGGCGCCGACAGGTCCATGGCCAGGAACGCCTGAGCAGACCGAAAAGGTCATCCGGTTGGGCACGGATTTTGTCGTCAAAGGCTGGGAGAAAGACCGTGCATGGTTTCAAAACAGCGTCCTTGCGCCGCTTTTCGTGTAGGAGGGGGAGAGAGAAAAGAGAAGAGGAAAATGAGGGGAAAGAAGAAAGAAGAAACAAAAATATGTGTTTCTAGGGCAGGACCAAAAGGCATATTTTGTACGACGTTAGACAGAACTCAAGAGTATGACACCTGTCAAGAAGTCTTTAATGATAAGCAGCTTGGAAGAAGGACCGCGAATTTTGACTTGAAAAGGTCGATTGCATTTTCCCATTTTCCTATTTTCCTGCTAATTAGTATGTCTTCCGTTTTATTCGACGCAAGGAATAACCTTAGATATCGTATGTGACCGCACTTCACTCCAAATGGTCGTATTGAGGACAAAAGCAGCAAAGCGGCCTGCAGTTGTGCAAAGAGATGAAAGATGAAAGACGAAATACAGAGAAACAACATCGGATGCAAATTGGGATGTGTTGATGTTTGCCCCTGAGAAGATGGGTCAAATAGGTGGAAATGCGCCAAAGTCTCATAAAATGCACTGTTCTGCAGATTCTAGGGGGCACTGGGGACGGTAAAATGAGCACCCTATTTCAGGGAATCCACTCTGAACCTCGACCTCCTGCTAAAACCAGCAGTGATTTTAAGGTGTGGTTGCGCCTTCCTTTGCCGTCATTGGCTAGCGCAACTGCCCTATGCGCCAAATGCTCCTTCCAACAGCGTCTCGACCGGGGCCAACAGAGCCAACAGGGCGACGTTTTCGGAAGGCGCCCCCTGTGCCTTTTTTTTTCTAGCCAATCCCAGCCCGCACCTGCTTGTAGCCAGGCCCGTTCGCGTAAGATCTGTTTCCTCACAAGCCAAAGCCAACTTTATTCTTTTAGTCTCTTCGTCTTTACACATTGCATCACCAGATTGTCTCCTTTTTTGAGATTCACGACCTGACCACGACAGCCCTTTCGACGACGCTTATACCCGATTACCTTTCATCAGCAGTATTTCTATTGTTCCCACACGGCGCATTGCACGACGGTACCGTTTGCCCGGCATTTCGCACACGACAGCGACAGACTAGCATCTCTATCTGCTCGATTCTTTGGACATCTGCCTTGGACACTTTGCCTCCTTACTGTCCTCGATTGGCATCCCGAAACCCTCCGACTTTGGAAGACTTCAAAGAACCCTCCCAACTGCTTCCACGCTTCACACGACTGCCGTGGCCGCCATGCCCCGAGGCACACAGTAATCCCTCCTTCCCCTTTTCGACGACGACGATCAACAGTTGTCGTCGATTTCAACGCCTACTCTTTTCTATACAATATCCCTCCCCCCTTCTCCCCCCCGCCTCCTGACATGCCTGCCGCGTACTCGAATTTACAGCCGCACACGCGCGACTCGCTGGAGCTCGCGTCGCTGGCCAGCTCGAGCCAGCTCGATCTCGGGTCCAATGCAAGCGGCGCCGACGACGGCGTGGCCTCGTCGCGGCCCAGCATCTCGTCGTCCCGGAAAGCGTCCTTGGAGCGCGACGACCCTTTGGATTTTAACAACCCTGCCGCACTGGGCCGCCGCGACAGCGACGACTACGACGCCGAGGCAGACGACGACGGCAACCGGCCATTACGATACGGCGGACGCCCAGGCGGTGGGCACGGGCGGACGTTTTCGGTGTCGTCGGGGTTCGATTTGGCGGCGAACTTGTTTCCCTTGTCGTCAACAACAGGCGGTGATGGGTATGCGCCGATTGGCGCGCCCACGTCGACAGCAGCCGGCAACGGCGGCGGATTGCTGGGCGCTGGCTCCCTGGAGAGACACAAGACGCTGACGTTCCTGAACGGCCTGTCGCTCGTTGTGGGTTTGATTATTGGGTCCGGCATCTTCTCGTCGCCGAGCCTGGTCAACTCGAATGTCGGTTCTCCGGGCGCCGCGCTGATCGTGTGGGTGGTAGCGGGCGTTTTGGCGTGGACGGGCGCCGCGAGCTATGCCGAGCTGGGCGGCGCGATCCCGCTCAACGGCGGCTCCCAGGTGTACTTGGCCAAGATTCTGGGCGAGCTGTTTGGGTTCTTGTTCACCTGGGTGGCTGTCCTGGTCTTGAAACCGGGCAGCGCCGCCATTATTGCGCTGATCATGGGCGAGTACCTTGTGCGGGCTGTTGTGGGCGCCGACGCCGTGGATGTCAGCCCCTGGATCAACAAGACCGTGGCGCTGCTGGGCGTGCTGCTGGTGACGGTCATGAACTGTGTGTCGACCAAACTGGGCACGCGCGTCAACGACCTGTTGATGTTCCTCAAGTTTGTGGCCCTCCTTGGTGTTACGGTCACCGGCATTGTTGTGGCGGCCACGGGCTACTCGTACAACGGCCAGCCCAGCCTCGACTGGAAGACGCACGAGTGGTTTGCCGGCACGAAGCTCGACGCGTCGGCATGGGCCGTTGCCCTGTACGCTGGTCTCTGGGCGTTCGACGGCTGGGACAATACAAACTACGTCGTCGGCGAGTTCCGCAACCCGCGCCGCGATCTTCCGCGCGTCATCCACACCGCCATGCCGCTCGTCATCTGCTGCTACGTCCTGGCCAACGTTGCGTATTTCCTGGTGCTCTCGCTCGAGGCCATCAACTCCACCAACACGGTCGCGGTTGTCTTTGGCGCCAAGGTGTTTGGCCCCGTCGGCTCGCTTGTGTTCGCCCTGATCGTCAGCGCCTCCTGCTTTGGCGCCCTCAACAGCTCGACCTTTACCAGCAGTCGGCTCGTGTACGTGGCCGGCCGCGAGGGCTACCTGCCGGCCATCTTTGGGCGTATCGGTCTCGGGGCCGGCGACGAGGCAGGAAACGGAGGAGCAGGCGGCGGCATGGGCGCCAGCGGTCTTCGCACGCGAATTCATGCACCCACCAGCCGCAGCTGGCCCGGCCGCTTGTTTGCGCGCATGGTCGCCGACGAGGACACGGGCCTGTTCTTCACGCCCATCTACGCCCTTGCCCTCAACTGCGCCCTGACCTGTGCCTATGTCCTAGTCGGCGAGTTTAGCACGCTCCTGACGTTCTACGGCGTCGCCGGCTACACCTTTTATTTCCTGACCGTCCTCGGCCTCATCATCCTGCGCGTCAAGGAGCCCCACCTCGAGCGGCCCTACAAGGCCTGGATCACCACGCCCATCATTTTTTGTTGTGTTTCCCTGTTCCTGCTGAGTCGCGCCGTCTTTGGCCAGCCGCTCCAGACCGTCATTGTCGTCGGCTTTGTGCTGGCCGGCGTGCCCGTCTACTACTGGCGCTTCTGGTCGCAGCACAACGGCACCAAGCGCGAGCGCGGCGACGGCGGCGACATTCCCTGGTACAAATTCTGGCAAAAGTGGCGGCAGTAACCGTCCAGGTGGGATGTATGTCGTATACTTAATCAAATTGGCGTTCGGGTTTGATCTGTATCCTTTTTGTTTGTATTTGTATTGTCACGATCTTGGACCGGGCCGGACTTGTCTTGCATAGCAACTGGGGTTTGAATAAAAAGTGATTGAGCTTATGAGTGCTGACTTTGTTCATTCATCGGATCTGTTTCTGCTTTAGTCGTACGTTGAATGATAGTGTGACGTATTGACACCTGTCGAGCTTACATAATCCAGGAACGCCCCACTAAAATTGACAGCTCTGATCTTTCTTTCCTTCCTTCCTTCTTTCCTTCCTTCTTTGGCGGGGTTGCTGGTGACTGTTCGGTGCAGCTTCCTCCAACGCTACGAAACGCCGCCCCAACGACGTAATCGTTAGCACCTTCCTGGCTGGAGAGCACTAAAAGTTTGTTTGCATTTTAGGGAGTCTTTGTTGTGGTGTTTGGCTTTTGTCTTCTTCCAACATCACCACTTTCACGGTATTCACACTTCTACACACACAACCATGTCGAGCCGGCAACTCAAAAAGCTGCGGGCGCAGGAAGAGCGGGCGGCGCAAAAGTCCGGACTGGGCGGCAACAATGGCCACGGCGAAGGCTCCAACGACGAAAACGAACAAAACGAAGAAGACGAAGAATCCGAAATCGAGACGCGGCCACGGCCAAAGAATGTGTTTGCCGCGTTTGCAGCACTAGGCGACGACGGCGACAATGACGAGGACGACGACGAGGACGCGAATAACGACAACGAAGAGACAGCACCAAAAGAAGCAAAAGAAGACAGCGACGACGTACGAGGCGCACAAAAACCGAGCAAGAAGAAAAAGAAGAAGAAGAAGAAGGGCAAGGGAGGGAAGGCTGACGGTGGCGGCGAAGCAGCACCAGTCAAGGCTGCTGCCGTGTCTGGTGCTGCTTCTTCATCACAGGCAGAGCCTGCCGAGGACCTCGACGAGATTGACCGCGCTCTGCAAGAGCTTCGTCTGAAAGAAAAGGAAGGCGCACAGGCAGGCACAGCTGGCAGTCTGGCCACTGCTTCCTCCTACGACACCTCTCGTGGCATCAAGGTCAACTTCTCGGACCTGCGGGTGCTCAACGAGCTGCGCGAGGTGTTTGGTCGCGATATTGTGCAGGCTGCCGCTGCCGACGATGCTCTCGGCGTTCCGGGCCGTCCTCGCGGCGAAGCGGCCGAAGGCAACCCGAATGTCGTCATGATGGATCTCGAGTCTTTCCTGAGAGCACCGCCGCCGCCGCCGCGTGGCATGGTCTACGTTGGAGCCAACGGGCAGCGGCTGCCGACGTCGGGCGGCATGGCCGGCATGGTGGCCAAGCGCAACCCTTTTATCCAGTGGAAAGACACGTGGCCAAAGGGGACGTCTGGCGGTCTGGTAATGCGGCAGTTGACCGACCCAAAGAAAGAAAAGGCGGCCGGCGGGATCGTCGAGTACACATATGTGCACAGCGCGGCCTATGTTCATCTGGAGGATGCATTCTTTACGCTCGTCATGATGCACAACCCACAGCCCCTCATCCAGTTTTTGAGGGAACACCCCTTCCACATCGCCTCCCTCATCCAGATCAGCCGTGTGGCCAAGCTGCAAGACCAGAACGCGTCACTGGCCGCCGACCTTTGTGAGCGGGCTCTCTTCTCGTTTGGCCGGTCGACCCTGTCGTCGTTCCGGCAAAAGCTCGCCGAGGGCCGTGCCCGCCTAAGCTTCTACCGCCCCGAAAACCGGCAGGTCCTGCTGGCAGGCTACCACTACATCCGCAGCCTGATTGCTCGCGGGACCTACCGCACGGCGCTGGCATGGACGAAGCTGTTTATGAGCTTGATGCCAAACGACGAATACGCACTGGTTCTGTATGCACAGTTGCTGGCCGTTCGGGCATTTGAGGCACGCTGGCTGGTCTCGTACCTGGGCAAAGGAGACGACGAACAGGTCCCAGCACTCTGCAATAACCCAATGCGAGACTACGTCCGCCAGTCGCTTGTGCCTGCACTTTTGCAGTTGAAGGACCTGGAGGGTGCGCGAGCTGCGCTGTCAAGGGGCATGACCCAACTGCCGTGGCTCTACGGTACGATATTCCAGACGCTTGGTCTCGATGTGCCGCGCGCTGTCTGGGGCATTCCGCCACGCGACGAAAACGAGACGCTCTACACGCAGTTGTACGTGCACCTGGCAAAAGAGCTGTGGGACGTTCCCCAAGCCCGGTCGCTACTGCAAGAAGTCGCCGACAGTCTGTCGGCCCAGCCCAAGGTTGATGCCAGCTCGCTGCCGCCCGCACGCCCAGTCACACTCAGTATTGCCCGCTTTGTTTACCTGGACAGCACACCAGCCCTCATGGCGCTTGTGCCCAAGGATATGCTGCACGCAGCGCCCAACTACGACTTTGATCCTCTGCCCCCGCCGCGCGAACAGAACGAGTTCCACAACCCGTCGCAGGTGCGGCCCTGGATCATGGCCGAGAGCGACCGCGTGCACGGCGGACACAACCACATGCCGGTGCTGCCCGATGATTTCCTGATGCCGGGACAGCTGATTGAGGTGGAAGAGGCGGATGATTTCGATCACGATCATGATCACGATCCCGACTTTGACGAGGAGCTGGATGAGGATGACTACGACGACGGGTTTGATGATGAGATCTACATCCAAGAGGATGCCGGCGACGACGACGAGGAGGAGACGGGCGGCCGTGAAGAGCCGGTTAACACCCCGGCCGACGCGCCAGCATCTTCAGCGTCTCCAGCAAGGCCCAGTCAACACCAAGGCGGCGGCATGCCAGGAGCATGGTTTGACGATGATGAGTAGGAAGCGGTGAGATGGAAGATGAAGAAAGAGGGTGAAAGAATAGGATAGCCTCGTAGATGCACGGAGTATGCCGTACTCGCATGCATTACAATAAAAATAAATACATTTTAGACAACAAAACGATAGGACAAGACATCAAACCTATTTCAGAAAACTTGCTCACACCCACACATCTCCACGTGTCTCTCACATCTGCCAAGCTGGATACACCATACCCTGCACCCTGCAGAAGCCTAGAAGACAACCTAGAAGGACCGAAGAAGCACAGAAGAAGGACAGAAAAAGGAGGGAAGATGGCCGTCTTGTCGCATTCTCGATTTCTCGATCACCGGCAATGCAAGACAGCAGAAGCCGGCCTACTACGATTCGCTACCAGATCGCTACCAGATGGATGCTGCATGTAAATGCAGTGTAATGGAGTGGATCGGCAGATGTAGTTGGCTTGGCTGTTCTCTTTTGTTCTCTTTTGTTTTCTTTGCTTTCTGTTTCATTTTTTCGTGCTTTTTTTCGTTTTTAATTTTTCTATTTCGTGCCCCCTTGTGCACCTTCCCTTCTCTCCTTCCTATCATATTTCCTCGCTTCGGCTGCGGCCGTGCCAAGCGATCAAACCCGGACGGGCCGCGGGATGGTGGAAGGATAGTGTAGGAGGATATTCAAGTCGTGTATTTCAAAGCAGCTTAAGCTTGAGCCTCTACATTTCTTTCATTCTTTCATTCTTGTCGTCTGTCCGTTGTCTTTGAGACTCTGCTTTCGAGACTTCAGACTTTTTGCGACAAACAGTTGAGCACGTTTCATCTTGCGGGCCATGAAGATTTGCAGGGAAGGAACGAGGACCAAGAGGAAAACGACCAAAAGCAGCCAAAAGAGAAGACCAAAAAGGACAGAACTTGGGGGCCGTTCAGATAACTGTTTCATGTCACCCTGGGAGGTGTGGAAGCTTTGATAGTACAGAGGCAAAAGGAGGCAAGGCAGGCGTGAGCAAGGCTTGGTCTTTCCGTATTCGTCGAGTGGCAAGAGGCAGGAACAATCAACACCAAACAGACAGGCACAAAAGCCGCAACGGACACGAGCCAGTCCAGTATACGGAGTACACTTTCTGGTATACTCAGGCCATTTATTTTGTAAATAGTACACACCATACGCAGAGATGACTCGCATGGACATAGATACTACTGGAAGCTGTCGGGTTTGCGGCACGCACAAATGACGCAGATGCTTCGAGATGGTTGGTGAAGGAAAGAGAGAAGTGAAAAGAGAAGGCGCAGACGGACAGTCGGTGGTCGGCCGAACTCGAGTTCCTTCCTCCATTCTTCCTCCATTCCTCCTTGCATTGAGGTCCTCAAGGACCTTGACAGCATACAAGTAACACTATACGATGTAAAGCTAAAGAAGAAACAGCAGCTTTTGGGAATGAAAGATAGTTACACATAGCCGATATCTCGAACAATGGTGAAAGCAGAATTGTGAGCACGCCATAGGATGCGACAAAACGGACCGCCAAAACGGCCTGGCGACGTTTAAGAAGGGATTGAGAACGTTTAGGAAACGGCCCCTAGCCCACTGTATTTCCCTAGGCGCCCCTGTACACATTAATAATCATCGTCACTGCCCCAGACACGGAGAATTACAGGCCTTTTGGCGTCTATTCTTTGATCGTGTTTTGCGTTCTGCTATCTTGAAAACTGCCGTTGGCTCTTTCCTTGCATTTGTGTTCGCCCTCCGTCGCCCCTTCCCATTCGGTATTGTGCCAGCCCAGCCTCTTTTGGCCCTTTTAGTGAGCGCTGAGCACCCCTCGCTCTTTCCCCCGTTTCCCCCTCCCCGAAACAGCCCGCACACCTTTCCACACACGCCCCTCCCCTAGCCCCTCTCGCACCTTCCCCCAGTCTAGCTGTGGTCGCAAGCGCTGTCGCAAGAGCGGCAAGACCAACGTAGTCGAAAAGTAAAGTGACGCAGCAATATTCCGTCAGAAGCGATTTCTAATTTCTAATTCACGGTCCGACACAACCACCCACACAAAAACTACATATACGACACGCCGCCCCTCGAGACACTTGGACGGACATCCTCCATTCTCATTCCAAACCATACCAACCTACAACCCACACACACTCCAACCAAATACCTTCAAAGCTTCCCTTCAAAGCTTCGCTTTCTTCTCACATCTTCAAAATGGCCGACCACACCTACAAGTTCAACGTCTCCATGTCCTGCGGCGGCTGCTCCGGCGCCGTCGACCGCGTTCTGAAGCGGTTGGAAGGTATGGCGTATGGCGTAGCAGGCAGATCAAATCAGCTACATCCCCACCCCTCTCTCAAAGCATTTGCTAACTCTCCTCTCTCAGGCGTCAAGAGCTACGAGGTCTCCCTGGAGAGCCAGTCGGCGACGGTTGTGGCAGACCCCAGCCTGTCGTACGAGACGGTGCTCAAGACGATCAGCAAGACGGGCAAGAAGGTCAACTCAGGCGAGGCCGACGGCGAGGCCCGCAGCATCGAGGTGCCGGCGGAGTAAGACGGCGACGAAGCACACGAGCGACGAGCACACTTTGCACACTAGCGAAGAGTGGGCGAAGCTGCGTCGTTGTCAACATCGACCCGACGATCGAGCGAAGCGAGGACACAAGACAACTCGAGCGAAGCGAGGACACATAAGCGATTTACAAAAACAAATGAGCGTTATGATTTTTACATGAGCCATTTTCTCGGACAACGAGGGATGGAGGGAACAGCATCTGCACAGCAATGCATAAAGAAACATTTGAACAATACTTGGAAAGATAAAGAGACATGCGATGTGACCAGACGACACGAGATGTTGTGACATGATCGTACAGAAAGTTGTCCATGGTAGTGGGATAGCATTGACAGGACGAGCGTGTGTCTGCTTGACGATAATGCAGTTGACAACAGAAATCAAGCGCTGAGGTGAGACGGGACTTCTGTTACCATGGACATGGACTAGGATACCACTTGCTGGTCGCTTATGTCGTCCTCTTCTGGCAGTCCAAGATGATTACTCGTTGATATTTGAGGGTAACATTGCGTCCCCTCTCCCCACTTGTCGTTGACTTTCATGTGGCATTTGTTGTATGGATGGTAAGAACGACACACAACCCAGGAATCCCAGAAAATACTGCAATGTTGTGCACAGACCCACGAATATTCACGTAGACATTGGCTTAAGGGTATACGACTGCACGACTACACGGCTGCGGCTAGACTTGCTACGTGAGCCGCTATTTGTTGTGTGAGTTTGTGTTGAAAGTTTGTGGCCGAGACTGTAGAAGAGTGCATAGAATGGGAGAGAACGCCACCGAAGAAACATTGCAGACGACATTGTAGACGACTGTTGAAGAAACAAAACACGAACACTACAAAATACACATGGATGGTCACGTCCACACTCGACCCGCTCGCGTGGGCTGTCGTGGTTGGCTCTTGTTATTTACCGGCGGCTCGACGGAACGGCAACGGTCATCGTGAAAAAAGGGTCTGCCAATATTTTGTGCCCACCAGACAGCCACTCTATTTATTAATATGCAAACGTATCTTGTGCCACATTTTGGCAAGTTCTTCTTCTCGTTGCGCAAAGACCGAGGTTAAAAAAATATGTGTTCTCTGCAGCACACAATGACTGACTTGAACATTACATATCATGGGCCGCAGAATACAAAGTAGGTCAGATACAGTGTGCAGGGGAGGGACTACAGAATGTCAACTTGAATGATCTATGTAGAGAGACTTCTCATCCCGGAATCCGAGCTGCCGCAGCTGTCCACATTCTCGTTGCATTCGTTGGCATCCACGATTTTATATTGACACCATCTCCATTCCCCACATCACGGCAAATATATCCCATATCCCACATCCCAGCACCTGTAATATTCCTCATATCCCCATGGCACCAATCCCGGCTGGGGAAGCATGAGTATCCTGTCGTATCTGGCCCAGTGGTTGTTCTCCCATCCCTCTGTTTCCTCTCTACACCCCATCTATTTACTTCCAGTGAGCGAGTTTTCAACATCTATCCGTTTCCGTCCTCTGATATCCAGGAAGAGCGGCATGTTCAAGCGGAAGCCAGTGTCTTCACTCGCATATATTCTGTCACGATGAAGATGACAAAAGTCTGGACATAGTCCCAGTATGCCATCGATTCCGTCATCGTTTTCAATAACAATCTGTGCACAGCTCTTCCCCCCGTTGATATCATCTCGCCTACGTCCACGTACTGTTACTTCACACGATGGGACTGCCACATGACCTGGAAGCACGCGCGTTCGAGCGGGCCGGCCTCTGAAATTGATGGCCGGCTCAAGCGGCCGCCCAGTTTTATATTTTTATATTTTTATATTTTTATATTTTTATATTGTTATTCTCTCATCCCTCACCCATATTTTCACGTGGGCCAGTACAGCTTTGATGGATGAACCGAAAGCGCAATAAATACCTGGGCCATGGCTTCCCCGCCTTCGTACCCTCATATCGTCATAAACAACAGTCGATCAGAAGCCGGGCTAGCAAGTCTTGACGATCATATCAGGTCTTCGACCGGGATTTGATTTTGCTTTGCGATTAAGTTGTTTCAAACAATGGCTCTGAAATCTTTTGCGAGACCGACAGCTGCGGTCGTCGCGCTTCTCGCCGCGCGAGCATCTGCCCATGGCATCGCCACTGCCATGGTCCACTGGCCAGACGGTACTTTGTATGCCAACATCTCGCTCTGAATTTAAACCAGCCATCGCACGATCAACTGACATCTCTCTCCTCTTGACAGCTACCACGGATACGACCCGAGCTACCAGTACCAGCATCCGCCGCCGGTCGTCATCGGCTGGGGCATCCCCGACGACCTGACGAACACGTTCATCTCACCCTCGGGCTATTCGACGCCCGACATCGTCTGCCATCTCGGCGCCACGCCCGCCGGCATCGCCGCGCCCGTCAATGCCGGCGACGTGCTCGAGATCCAGTGGAACAAGTGGCCCGCCTCCCACAAGGGCCCCGTCATCGACTACCTGGCCAACTGCAACGGGCCCTGTGAGACCGCCGACAAGACAAAGCTGAAGTTCTTCAAGATTGGCGAGGCGGGCCTGTTGGATGCCGCCAAGAACCAGTGGGCCGCCGACACGCTGCTGGCCAACAACCTGAGCTGGTCCGTCCGGCTGCCGGCGGACATTGCCCCCGGAAACTATGTGCTGCGGCACGAGATGATTGCGCTGCACGCGGCCGGCAACGCCAACGGCGCGCAAAACTACCCCTTCTGCTTCAATCTGGTCGTCAACGGCAACGGCACGGCCACGCCCTCGGGCATCCCCGCGGTCTCGCTCTACAAGGAAAAGGACCCGGGCATCCTGTTCGATCTGTTCACCAAGTTTACCACCTACGTGATCCCCGGGCCGCCGCTGTACTCGAGCGCGCTGAGTGCTGCGCAGACAAAACCGGGCCCCATCAAGGCCACGGCATCGGGTGTCGCCAGCTATATTGCGCCGGCTGGAGGCGCATCCAGTGTTTCCAGTGTTACAGGGACAGCCAGAGGAGCGACACCAACGCCGGCAAGCCATGCAGTTCGTGAAGCAGCGGCAGCAGCTGGTGCTGCCGCCGTAGAAACTATGGCGGCAGCTCCGGCAGCCCCGGCCGCAGCAGGGGCCACAGTCGCCGCTGTCGTCGACAACAAGCCCGCCGAGCCGCTGCCGACAACTCTACTGACAGCCGTTCTCAAAGTCAAGGGGAGGTGATGAGACGATGAGGCGTATGCACATGTTGTTACCTAGTCATTTCTGTCTCTTCTGTCTCTTCTGTCTCTCCTGTCTCTCCTGTCTCTCCTGTCTCTCCTGTCTCTCCTGTCTCTCCTGTCTCTCCTGTCTCTCCTGTCTCTCCTGTCTCTCCTGTCTCTCCTGTCTCTCCTGTCTCTCCTGTCTCTC